>KE504640.1:2694020-2732755 GCA_000441515.1 Elaeis oleifera | reverse complement strand
TTCCCCTCCCCGTCAGTAAATTCGGTGCGTCTCCCTCTCCTTCCGCTCAAATAAACATACGATCGATGGTCACATGGAAGTGGGAAATTTTGTGGAGCTCTTTGGTATGCATTCGTAAATGAATTCTACGATGATGAGGACCTAAAACAGCAATATTTAGGAAGCAGTGACGGTTTTTTTGAGAAAGCTGGAGGCTAACAGAGTGATCTATTAGCCACCAGAGGAAGCAGTGGCAGTGAGCTAAAATAAAAAGCAGAATTATATCCAAGGAAAATCAGTTGTATTAAAACACCAGTTCAATCCTCATCTTCGTACAAGTTCAATCATCTAATGCAAGTAAAACTGAAACAGCAAATAAACATGTAATAGATATATAATTTAAAATCTAAGCCATCTCCTTCCAATCACTCTCGGCTCAAAGTAGGCATCTCATAACGGCAGAAAGGGCAGAGGTGACTCCTTTCCAGCCACCGAGCGAGGCAGTCGCCATGAAAGACATGCATGCAGGGCATTCGAGTCACTTCCATCCCGATGTCAAACTCCTCCAAACATATCACGCATACATGCTCTTTAAACTCGTCTCCAACGCTATTACATATCACCTTTTCCAGCTTCTCGATAGAAGCCAGCGATGCCGGCACGCGGCCAAAACGCCCTCCTCCACCAATTTCTTCGTCAAAGGAAGGTGTCAGCACCTCGGTCGTCACCTCCTCGGCTGACCCCCAAGCTGTAGGATAGACATGGATCATGATAACCATCTCTATCCTTTCTCTTCCTGCATCGAATGCTAATTGGGCTTTCGAAGAAGCGAAGGCGACGATCTTCTCCTTCCAGAACTCTAGGATTCTTGGGTCGGGAGAGCGTGTGGCGGAAAGCATGTGGGATACCACCTCTTCAAGGGACGGGAAGGCTAAGAACTGGCCTAGGGGGAATCTAAACGCTGAGCTCTGAGTCTCGGGGACTACCGTCCGGCTGCCATCTTCGTGGTGGAGTTCGTCGTACCCCGAGAAGCGGAGTTCAACGTCAACTGGGGCTAGTGGCCTCATATCTGCTTCCAAATTTCTATTCCCTTTGAACGAGGCAAGAAGGTATATTGCAGTGTTGCCCAAAAGGAACGCCATGGACTTCTCACCTCACCTTGTATCGCCTGCTCTTCTTCTTAATCCTTTTTTCTTGATGACAACCGGAGAGCATGCAGTAGCATATAGAACGAGATGATTTCAAGGACACCACACCAAGAATCACATATAAAGAGCACTCGTTTTCAACTCAAACAAGGATTCCATCGATTGCTTACCTATTCCGATCAAAATTGGGAAGCCGACTTCTACTCCAACTATCCTAGCTTAGATAACATAGTGATAACAAACTCGAATAACAACAGAATAAATAATAATTAGAATTGTAATCCTAGTTAAACGAGGACTCATGATGAAAGGCATAATATGCCTTGTATAACTACATATATTGTGGCTTTAGGAGTATCTCCACGTCCCAAAACAAATATATATTTTTTTTGTTTACATGATCTTAATTATAACTGAATGCTTTTACAAAAAAATATATAATTCTAATCATAATCATGACACTAACTTAAACCCCATGCGATGCATGGAATGTGATTTTTATCGTCGATGATAAAATTGGAGATCTTGATTATGATGTCCTGCATATTCACTATCCTTCCCTACTCATAATGAAATTATACACAAAAGAATCAAAAAATAACAATGATTTTAATATTGATATACATAATTATCAATATCAGAGCTATTGTTAGCATTATCTATTCTATAGTAGGAGGATATATATGCATCTCATTGATAACTAAAATCTACAGTAATCGATCAAAGTGTTCAACCCATCAGCTTCAGTGTAAAAGTCTTTACTTGTCATGGAAAGCAAAGCTGTTACGTCATCTACATGAAATATTATAGTAACTTGTACTAATACAATTATGATAGTTGTATTGCTGATTAATATACATAAACACCATATAAAAAAAGAGAGAAAGTAAAATTAAACTCCATTATCTCTAATCTATCAATTAAAATTAAAATTTTAATTTCATTGACCATAACGTATTACTAAGGCTATTGGAGTTTTTAATTCCCTCCCATCAAATAAAAAGAACAGTGTTAACTTGTTACCTTAGCCCATTCTTTATATTCTCAAAAGTGGGGCCATCTTGTCAATGTGAGAGGGTCGAATTGCATGTGGTACCAAAAGAAAGAAGAATAGCCGAGTCCCATCTTGTTCGATTACGTTCCAACTAACAGGGTCCTTACTACATCTCACAAACATTTAATCAAAAACATGTCCTTCATTAACATCATGCTTCTACCAAGAAACCAACCGGAACCTGAGAAACCACTTCGATCTCCGTCAGGTGCTCTCCTTCCCCACAGATCTCCAGAGAAAAAATGAAATGAAATAAAAAGAAAAATCAATGAAAAGGTCTTATCTTTCACTTTTCCTTTTTTCTTTAGAAGTCTCAATCAGAGACCTACTCACACTGCCACAACTCGCCCAAAATCCCAAATGTTGAGACAAAACCCAACCGGAACTTGAGAAACCCCTCCGATCTCTCTTCAGTGCTCTCCTTCCCCACAGATCTTCGAAGAAGAGAATGAAATGAAATGGAAAAAAAATCAATGAAAAAAAATACTTGAAGAGATGGGACTCAGAGGGGTCTCGACAGGAGGTGGGGGGTGTTGTCGGACTGCTCGGAGGGATCTCGATCAGATGGCATCAGAGGGCTGCTCGCAGGAGTCTCGATGCTGGTGCGACAACCGGAGTTCTCCATCGAGTGGCGAAGCATGGCAGCCGGGGAGGAAGGTAGTCTCCGATCTCCGTGGTGATGCTTCTTCCCCCCTTCAAAAACCCTTCAAATCCCTCGTCATTCAGCTATGAAACGATGGTCAGGATTTTGTGATTTTTTTTATCCATGTGACTTTTTCTCCCTTCTCCTGAAGTCTCATGTGTCAAACGAAATTTTCTATTGAAAAGCTTTCATTTTAATATATATATATATATATATATATATTAAATTCTCACCATTAACAAATACTGCAGATTTTGATTAGCCATGCAGATTTTGATTTCTGTTTCCGCCTATACAAAACTTCCACGCGCCACAACATGAATTTCCGACGGCTTGGGTTGGACAAGAATTGCTGAATATTAATATTCTCGTCCAACTACCGAAGATGTCAGTCAGCAAACAGTTTGTCTGGTTCTTAGAAGAACATTGTTCCGAGCCATTCTTTTTATACGCAACCTGACTCAGATGCGGTAGCCGTCCCTGCTAAGAAGCCAGCAAGACACCAGGCATCAACGGTCTTAGGTTGTATCTTTCATGCAAACAAAATGATTGATCTTGTTTCCCGGCCTGAACCATTGGATTGTTTTTCACACATATTTCAAAACATGATATGAACTTCTGATCCATGCAGTGGATGAACGGTAAAATTCATCATGCTTTGAAAAATATGCAAAATACGATCCAACAATTAAGATCACATAAGAAAATCAATCATTCTTCTGTGACAGATACAACTCAAACATGGCTAACGGTATGAATACAGAGTTCCCTGTATTAAAATTCTCATGGGGGCGGATCAAACATGAGATACTCCGAATACAGAATACTGAAGATTCTAGTGAGGTGTCACCGGCAACCGCCTACCACTTCCCTAAACATTAACAACCGAACTGTTAAGGACAACTTCGTGATAGTTCCACACTGGTGATAGATTTTACCACCTGTAAACAAATATATATTATTCATAACTTTTATTGATTTATGGAATTGTTGCTTGCAGTATCCACAATTACACATGTTGAATACAGATATTTGTTCTATCTTGACAAAGGCACTTTTAATCCACCTGCAAATTTACGCAAAATGGCTTAGCCTGTGTATGAATTTAAGATCTACATGAACTCACCTATGATATCATCTCCATCCATAGCCATGAACCAACGCAGAATAAATACTCATGAAAGAGGAGATTGATACAGTAGCAGTATTTGCCTAGTAAATAGGAAATGTCCGGTCAACATCTTGTGCCCAAGACTCCAACCCCCCAATTAGATCCTTAGCCAAAGGGAACCATTACCGTTGAGGTACTGTACGGCCCTCTGAGAGTCGTTGCCTCTTCTGCAGACTACATACAAGGAGGCATGTTTGCCTGAAACCTGTCCTGCTTCTCGTAGAGCCAAATCAATTGTCAGCAGCTTATCTTCCAAGATGGATAGTGGGATGTTCACAGACCCAGGAATTGCAGAAATTTTGAAGTGATGTGATGGCCGTACATCAAGCAGCACATGCGGCTCATGCTTATCAACTAATTCCTTGTACTCTTTACTGCTAATCCGGGCACTCTCTGGAACCAGCTTCAGCTTTGGGCTTGACTGCATTCAATTAAAATTATCATGAACAAAGGTAACTATTTAAATTCATTTGACATCTAACATACTTCAGTATGCTTTAATACATTTATTTAGATGTGTAACCAAAACGGCAATGTAGATTGTTAATTTCACTAGAATGCAGAGGAAGAAAAAAGGATGCAGCTGGCAGTGAGCATGATATATACAATTGAGCAGACAAGTAAAGAAAACCTAATCTGACTCAGATACATCCCTAAACTAGCAACATTGGTCTATTTCCATTTCAAACTCTGCCCCCCTTTGTCACTAACCGATGAGTGTCCTTACTAACATTATATTAATAAACAATCCAAACAGAGGCAGGAAATTCAAACCAATGGTGGAGGTAGGGAACAAATAAACAAAATATTTAGTACATTTGAATGATGTTAATAACACATTCCATCTCAGGTACGTTCCAATAGTAATGAGAAATCTAACAATATATTGTATCAATCTGGGCCATATTGTATCAATCTGCACCATTGCATACCACTGCAATATACCACGGCTCAAGTCAATACCGCCTTTGTATGATGCTAGGTGTCTTGTGCACAAGTAGGTAGCATAAAACAACACAGATCAACACGATAATTATCCTTCACATATACATACATAATGCATCAATCTCACACTACATGCATAGTCCAAATTATTTAGCATATTGTCTTGCAGAGATGAGTCAAATACGAGGTTGACCTATTATACACATTATATATAACCATCAAACATATCCTATACTAAAGACAGATAGGATTTCCAAGCATATATACAAAAGATAGAAAGGATTTCCAAGCACATATACCAAAGACATTGTGCGTTTCTACGCTGATGTGGTTTTGTATTCAACATGCAATTGCACGTGCAATATGCTGGCCTTTTAACTGAGCTATATCATCTGATAAGCAAAATTCAAAATAATACATGAAAGAAGAAGAAACAACTCCACTGTAGAAAGATGCTGGAACTAGAAATACCAGATAGAGCATTGCAAAATGATGAGTATTGCAAAATGATGAATTCTTGTTTCCATAACTATTCCATGGTAATAGATAGCAAGCACAAAAAGAATGGTTTCCAACAAATGGTAGTACCTATCAATGAATTATGACATGGCAGTTACTTAGGGACTACGAAGAAATCAACCAACTTTATTTATAGAAACATAAGAAGCTACATTTAACAATATATCCAAATGGATGATACTGTATCTTGTCAGGATATCTCTACAAGAAAGTTACCCGATCAGACATCGGAGATTGAGTGAAGCACTCATAATCAAAATTTTGAAAGTTTTGTTGTGTGAACGCAGCATTTTCTCCACAAACAACACAATGTGATGATCTTCCTCGCATCTTGACCTGTGAAATTTCATAGTATGTGAAGTTCTAACAGGTTTAGAAATTGAACTAAACTGGTTATTAGATGATTTATAAATAAGGAATAATCATTTAGACATACGAAATAGCATGAAATAAACATGAAAAATCAAAATTTAAGACAGAATCATGGTTTGGAAACAACCAAGTGACGTACAATCCGAATTCGAGAAGACAGTGCATCAAAAAGCAGCATCCTCCCAGAGAGGGGTTCACCAACTGCGGTAGCAACCTTTATAGCCTCTAGAGCTTGGAGACAACCAATCACACCAGGAACTAATCTCACAAAATAGACTCATGTTATATATTAAGACTAAAGTTTGAAAGAAAGAAGGCAGAAACAATAAAATATAAAATAAAGAAGAGATAACAAAGTATATAAATGTATCATCTAGCATCTAAGGATTGCAAAATAAGACAATTGATACTGTCTGTGAAAGCCCCTTTTCATAGTTATGGAGTAATCTAAAAGAATTTAAAAGAAAAAGTGTCAGCATTATTGATGGGAAGAAGAATAAATTGAATCAATTAAGTGCAAAGAACATAAAACTTAATTAGCAGAAGTTCCAACTAGGGATGTAATCAAGCCTAGGTATGATCAAGGTTGGTTTGAATTAATTTCTAGCTTCAAAGTCGAGATAAAACTTGATTTGTTACTACTATTTTGAGCACAATTCGAACTTAATCCCAAATCAAGCCAAGCATCAGCATAATTGATCAGCTTGAAAATCCCTAATTGATAAAAATCAATGCAAGCTTGAACCAACTTTGCTCAAACTTGAATTAAAGCTTGATTCAAGCTTGATTTGGATCTAAATTAACACTTAATGAATTGGAAATTAAACAAATATTCAAGCTTGAAAAGACTTTGATATTGTAAACCCCTAGATCTAAGATCCAACAACCATGATCTAAACTTATATATACTAGCAAATAGGCACATGTAATGCATGTTTAAAAAATAATGATAATATAAACAAGTTAATAAATTATGTGTTATGCCTTTCCTTTACTTATTAGTTAAATGAATACACAAATAGTAAAAAAGATAACTAAAATATAAATTTAAATGCAGAAGAAAGAAACAAGTTAGAATAAATAAAATTATAACACAACATAAAATTAAACTGAATAAGAAGACATATTTTAGGAGAGTGAAAAAAAAGGATCACTTATAAAAACCAATAAAATAAATTCAAATAACAACGAAGAAAAATAATAAAATACCAAAAAGTCTAAACCAAAGATACATAAAAATGTTGAGAAATAATATCAAATAAATATAGAAGAATGTGTTAAATAGAAATGGAAGAAACATGACAAAAAATATAAAATTTTATGATAGAAAAGATAAACTGCCATGTGAAAAATACATTGCAAAAGGGGAAAGGATCAATTTGAAAATATAGCAAGTGATATAAAAAAGAAGATAGAAGAAATGCATTATACATAAAATAAATGTATGAAATAAATATAAGAACAAAAATAAAGATAAATATAAATTTATGAAAACAAAACACAAATCAAAATTTTAAAACAACAAAAATAATAATAAATATAAAAATCTAAAAAAGATTTTAAAATAACATATAACATGAAATAATAAAGTAGAAACAACATCAAACAAAATGTAAAATAAAAATAGATGATCTAAAATAAATTAGATATGAAAAAAAAAGTAAATGGGATGATGTTGGCCATAGAGGGAGAAGTGCGCGACCTTCCTTTTTTTCAAGGGGAGGAAGGAGGAAAGAGAGAGTGAGGTGAACGATAGCTCTTTTTCCGAGTTCCAGGTGGCTCTTAAGGGAGGATATATACCTTAGACTACGATGGATAATGTATGACATGATTATATATTCTAGGTGAAAATGGCCAAGAGCAGTAAAGCTAGATGTGGAACATGAAGTGAAAAAGATAGCATTTGTATTTTTATTTTGTTTCTTTTCACCTATTTGCAAATAAGATACAGAAATTTTATATGCAAAGATCCATCTGAGATGAAAATTTAAGTCTGGTCCATAACCAAGTCATCTAACCTTTCAACGATAATCTTGAGCTTAAATTACCAACATTATATTACCCACTTGATTGATTGATTTTTAATCAGAAATTTATATTATACATAGATCTAGAATTAAAAACTCATCAAAATATTCTGGACACTGGAATTGGACAATTCCACAGACTTTCAGCGATCTACTAAGATCCTCTGCTAAATGGACTCAATTCTTGTGGCAAATCAATTTATAACCAAGTGATTGTTAGGATGTTTCCCTGCAATTTAGTTTCAGAGGCAGTCCTTGATTTGTATGTGAATGATGAAGGAACAGTAAATGATCCACTAGATCTAAGATCCGGCAACCACTATCTAAGCTTATTAAGCTTGAAAAGACTAATATTGTGATCCACTAGATCTAAGATTCAGCAGCCACTATCTACGCTTGTGTGTGTGTGTGTGTGTCCGCTATCTAAGATCCAGCAGCCACTATCTAAGCTTATGTAATTTCAAGGCTGATCAAGCCAGGTCTATTTCTGGCTTGGCTTGAATTAATTTTGAGCCTAGGTTGTGGGTTCAAGCTTGATTCATTTAGGACCAGCCTTGAACTGAGCTTTTACAAGCAGAGTCCTAGCAGAGATCAAGCAGTCCAAATTGTTTATCACCCTAATTCCAGCTTCACATAAAGCCATACAACAACTTTGCACACACATAATTGGAGTATCTGTCTTCAATCATCTTAAACAACACCTTCCTCTTACACCATTTCCTTTCCTGCACCATAATTAGCAGTAATACACTTTGGTTTCAGCATAGCATCATCAGCAGTTTATAACAAATTTTATCTTAGAAATGTTCCTGCTTTTTCCATAGTTTCATACTGCATCCTGTACTGACATCCTGGGTACCAACATCGGTTTTCTGCTGTAAATGTATCGCTCATACTGCCCCATTCTGACGGTTTTTAAAATCTTGGTGCCTACCATGTCTTCTAAAAGGACAGCTGGCAAGCAGGATGATCTACCATCTTTACACAATTCAAGATCATACATGAAAAGAGCAAGGCAACCAAAGCTCCCCTACACATGGCAAGAATCTCGATGGACAGGGAAGAAGAATTATATTCATCTTTGAGAGACAACAGATAAGCCAAAGGACCAACTTGAAACAATTCCAAATATTAACATGACATGAAAGAACTTCAGAGACAACAGATAAGCCAAAGGGCCAACTTGAAACAATTCCAATATTAACATGACATGAAAGAACTTCACAACAACTGTCTAAACTATATGAATACAAGAGAGTTATATGGAAAATAGAACATGCATCCTTAAATGGCACTGAACTAATTCCACACCTAGTTGCTCTTATGTTTATACCATGAACTATCTTGGTTAATCATTTGATAGATCAAAATTAACCATCCAACAGCACCAAGAATCAACTTACCGACCCAAGAACACCACCATCAGAACATCTTTGGCATGCTGCTGTTGGTGGTGGTGTTGGAAAAAGACATCTGTAACATGGACCTCCATTATGATGATAAACAGTAAGCTGCAAAATGGGATTGCTACAATTAATTCTCATAAATGATAAATATATTTACCTCAAGGTTGTACGTTTTTCATTTGATGTTAAAAATTCTTAATTTTGAATCCATTAGACTTTTCTTGGGACAGTACTATTTAAAAAGCTTTTCATGACCTCTAATTATGACAAGCAAGTCTACCTGCCCTTCCAACCCAAGTGCTGCACCGGATATCAAAGGCTACATGAAGAAAATGGATCAGTCAGAGAATGAACTAGCATAATATGTACTTTGATAAATGAAACATAGGTAATGAACGAAGTATGGCCCAGAAGTAATCATTCTAAGTTTTCTGATGCATCTATATTTCTGATGAGGAATACATTCTCAAATTCATTAGGAAATAAATGCATCATGCATCTTTGTATCAACAGTATGCATTTTCCTTTCAAATATGTATGTTCCCCTTGGACTTCGAACTTATTCTATGAAATCCTATTATCAGAAAATAGAATACAAGAATGTATTCTACCCTCACCCTTAGCTCCTTAAGGAGTAATATAAATCATCTGACAATAGTAACTTTCTAATCTCAAATATTTATCATATGTATTGATCTGTGGAATAGAACACTTTGTCCTGTGAAGGATGACATGAAACAATTTCATCCAAAACACATGATTTCTACTAAATCAGTTCATATCTTGTCTTAGATACAAAACAAATTCATAGTTTTATGGGCTATTCATTATGAATTCAAACATATAACTCTAGTTACTTGTTTTCCATCAGAATAGTATGGTACTGGTCCTAAGGATACGTAACAAAGCCGACAACATCAAAATAATGAAAACGATCGGGGCCAACCAGTACACACTGCTAAAACTGCACATACCAATATGGCCAGTATATACTGGTATGGATGGTTTTGGCATCCTGGCATCCATACCAATGCTGGATTCAATAGAAACAATACAACACCAACAGTACAATCCCATTCCGGCGGTTTTTGAATCCATGCATTTGAACAAATCCATCGTGCTACTCCATATGAATGCCAAAGTAAAGCTTCATGGTACCATTATAATCATCATCATAAACACTTGTTCCTTTCCAAACTATCTGGGGTCAACTTTATGGATCCTCATTTGCCAAGTATTCCTATCTCGGGCCACATCTAATGTTATTCCAATTTCCAAGTTATGTGCAGATTAATGGCATATCAAAGAATAATACGATATGCACACTAAATACAATATCACAAATCACAGCAAAAATTATTTGTCTTTTAAAAATGTTATTCTATAATGACTTTTAAGATTTTCCACATATATTTAGCTGTTCTGCAATTCCTAAATCACAGCCTTAAGCTAGAAAAGAAAATGTAACCCCAAATCTGAACCTTCTACCACAGTTCAGCATAACCATACATACAAAGTGTGGTGTGATATTTTACATGCATAATAAGTTCATAACTATTAAACATAAAAGTCTGATGTCATAGTAATACTTTTCCTGCATAATAAGTTCATAACTTCATAATTACAAAATATGAGTCTAATGTCATAGACTCATAGTTTTCCTGAATAAAGATGCATCATGTTCCACAAAGATAGACTTGAAAAACACACCATATGCAATTAACTAGGTTGAACTATATGCAGCCATAGCATTAGATCTAACATACAGAAATTCCAAGTTAAACATCACGTACAACTAAGTATCATTGCAGGGATCTGAATGACTATTTGAAGAGCCAATGGACAAATTAATTCAAATTAAAATAAAAAATAAAAAAATGCAATAAGCTCTAAAATTGTATTATATCCTGCTACTCATCAAGCATCAACAGACAAGACCAAACCAAACCATTTTACCTTTCCCAGCAAAACACAGCAATCATTGATCATGTAACGACTTGGGAGATTATCTGTTGCATCTACCACTACATCATATCTTTTCAATTTCAATAGTCTTGGAAAACAAGATAGCTTATCTGTAAAGACAAGATAACACCAAGATCATCTATAAGTATCGCTTCTTCTGAGATTTACATATTTCTAAGGATACTTGCTCACAATATCTAAAGCATTCACTGCTTTCAAAGCTTCTCGGTGTTCCACCAACTTGATAGAAGAGTTAATCCTGAATAACAATAACAATGTCCGGAATCAGTTGTAAAGTATTTTTGATTAAATCTATCAATTAACATAGTGATCCTAAATGATCAAAAGTCAAATAGTCAGAAATAATTTTGCTAGGCTTATCAAAAATTTAAATGATGCTGGAAAAATGGCCACATACGCACGGCATGCAGCAGCAGCTGACTTCACTTTTGACTTCCCAACATATGCTTCTGCATGGATGATCTGAATTTAAATGTCAGTCATACAGAAGACATGTAATGATCAAAAAGGCAACTATGTAACTTAAAAATATGAACCAGAGGAAACTATGCAAAAGAGAGTGGATATTGGAGAATTTGTAATAAATTTCCTCAAGGAGGGTCAAAAGTGTTCAGCTGTTAAGCATAGAGATTATGTGACATACAGGTAGCATGATGGTCACATATCTTCAGTGTGCTAAACTGCAAAGTTCAAAACGGGTGACACACTATAAAGGAAGACAGAAACAAGGTACAAGATGAGTTGGGCAGTTTAGTTGGAACCATTCTTTCCAAAATCTTACGATCCACAATTGAGATTAACGGCCCCAAATGACCCTTGATCAGTATAGATGATAAGACCCACATCTAAATCATAGGATATGGATGATGGATGTACAATCCTTTGGATTGTACTATACAAAGCTAGGTCATGTTATAAGCATAAAATCTTTTATGATTAATTAATTTCTTTGACGTTTAAAATGGCCAATTCATCATTGATAAACTTCTAGAACAGCAAACCAGCAATATCCTTAAATTTCATTTTCCCAGGAAAGAGAATACAGATATACTTGTTCCAGAGCTAAGACCTAGAGTTATCTATTCTACTATTTTCATAAATTAGATACCTTAGATAATCTCTTAACCAAAATAGAGTTCAACCAGCCAATGTTTATGTATATCCTTTTGGGCCACATAATTCAAACAAAGGGCAGTCCAATGCGGGCAAAGGACAGATGTATTCAGCCTGATCCCAGCGTGTGGAAAGATTGTTTCTATGTTTCAATCCTATGACCTCCAGGTCGCAATGGAGCAAACTTACCATTGCACCAACGATCACCTCAAAATAACTTAAATAAGACATTATATTAACTTATATGGTGAAAAAAACTAGATTAATTAATTAACATAGTGTTTGTCCATTGAGCATGATATTTTGAGCTCATGGTTGTTGAAAAATGAACATTTTATATCCTTATATGATGGCCATGATAATTATTTGTCCAAATCATGATTTAGTTATACTTCTTACCTTTCATGTTGTTTCAACATGAACCCTACTTTAATGTTTCCAATTCTCCTGATCCAACTCAACCTTGTCTATGATTTATGACATGATCCTAATCCTAACATTGGCTGTCGACAAGTTCTGTAAAAGACTAACATATTCCTATAGCATACGATGACAGTTTACTGAAAATGATAGCAGAGGCAATGTATGGTCGCCATCTTTGTTAATAGATGTAGAAAGGGGAGTGGAAGACCCTAAAATGGATGAAGGTTGTGAAAAAGGATATGGAAGAGATAAAAATAGCATCAAAGGCTACCCTAATAGGAACTTCATGAATGAGGGCTCATAAAGCTGATGGCAAATAGTTAGGATAAGACAATGATTCTGGTCTACAATGACATATGCGGATCTAAAACATAACCCAAATCTCAAACCTTAGTAGTCGTTCTACAAACCACAACCATAATCCTAATCCAAACTAACATGAGAGAGAGCAAAAGAGCACTCACCCTTATCTCTTCATTCTTTTCCTCATAGACTTCAGAAAATCTGCACATGGCCCCAAATTTCAGTGCGCACACCATAGTAAACCCTATGAAAGTCCACTCCCAAGCATATAAATTCCTACCCAAACCATCTAGTACATGTGAACCATAGAGTTTGTAAAACAAGTTCTTTCTTTCCTTAACTTCAAGGTAACCAATATTGTTTAACATCAGATTTTTGGACAGCAGCTATGAAAGCTTAATAATTCAAACATAACTCCCTAGCCCTCCAAAGTTTTAATATTGTATCATCAATTATAGATTGCCTCAAAAATGTATCTCTCCTATAGTGGGTTTCAATAACTGGATTCCCATAATAGAGAGTCCAAAATCCTAAATTAAGCGCCACACACCTAAAGCTGATGTCTACCTTAAGTCCATCCTGGGCAACTCTTACAATTTTAACATGTTACATAATTTATCCAGAGTTCCAAGATACAAGAAAGCAACAGCATATTTATCATTAGAGTATCTTGGCACCTTGTATTATCAGCACAATGAGTGATACTAGCAAACTAGAATAGCAAGCAGCATTACAACAAAGACAGAGCAAACTGAGAGGTTAACTATGCTGTCCAAAATATCTAAATGCCCATGTTTTTTTTTTCCCATTAGTTTAAAGGGCAAGGATTTTGTAAATTAAGCAGGCCACTTAAAGCATAAGCCAGCATTGATGCAGTTGATACCTAGGTAAATTACAATAATACCCTAATCCCTTAATCCCTTTTAAGTGCATAGGAAAATGTAAGTATAAATTTGGGCAAAGTATGTACACTTTACATTCTCTCTGTTTGAATTGTAACACTGCCCTGCATAGCATATGCATGCACATAAACCTGTGCAAACAAGCAGGTGCATACTTTTTGTTAGAATGGCCCTTTTACTTGTTATATGTCATAATGACAATATATGGCACAAGAATTTCATTACGTTCATGATAAGCATGACCATATCTGCCTGACTGTTTCCTGCCAACCCTACACCAAGAATTTCATTACGTTAACAATAAGCATGACCATATCTGCCTGACTGTCTCATGCCAACCCTATACTATCTATAGGGGAATAAATTTATGTCCGCAAACTTCTGACATAGGCTAACAGAAAAGAGAATGAGAGATGGAAGAGTAAAAAAGAATGTTATGGGGTAAAATTATCATCTGCATACCTGCCGATGTAGATTGTTAAGCTCAACCATATCATCATCGACTATTCCTAGGCAACCTACAATGAGAATCCAAAATTAAACTTTAAAATAAAAGTAAATTCATTTGAATAATAAAAATTTAGTAAAATAAATTTAGGAAGGATTACCAGGAATGTAGTAAAAGCCATATTACATAATTAATAAAAAAATAAGGAACTAAAGGGGAACATGTGATTACTAATCTGTTATATAAGTAAATTCAATGTTTACGGAAAAAATTATCAAGCTACGAAGTCAAATATATGAATTGTAAGCAGAAAAGAAATACCAACACCACAAGAAGCAAGATACAGTGCTACAGGTGACCCCAACCCTCCTGCTCCAACCACCAAGATGGAAGACTTCAAGAGTTTTAGTTGCCCTGCATTACATATATAAATAAATTACCAATTTGAACAGATTTTTATTTCCTCTCTATGATGTTTCATATCAACTTAACATTAAACAAGATCCAAAATTCTTCCAGCCAAGACATCAAAATGGAGAACTCGAATAATGATCAAGAAGTCTATTCAGTGGATCTATCTGTCTGTCTTTACAAGTTCAAATATTTCACAGGAGCCCTTTTTGATCTAATAGAAAGCACAATAACAAGTTTATCTTAATCATTGAGAACTTCTCAAATTATTCTAGAATCTAGATTTTTTACTTAGCCTAATGATTCTTCAAATAAATCTTAAGTAATTACAATAATCAAGAATTTTCTATTATTAACAAATATATGATGTATCCATGACTAACCCAAGAAGTAATTATGGAGTAAAACTTAACATGCTATGTACTAAACCGCAGACCTCTGCCCCCAGCAAATTGTGACGTAAAACCAAATCTTTGCATTCAAAAGCATCAAAATGATAAAACATAATTGCAGGGGTAAAAGAGGAAAAGAAAATTGAAACCTTCGACTCCGAAATCAGGGAGCAATAGATGGCGGCTGTATCTGTAGATCATATCCGCACTCAAGCCTTCACCAGAAACCTCACCATTACGGAGAGAATTGGCGAAGGGCCTTGGAAATCTGTCGGTGTCATCCTCCTTCCTACAAGCATCGGGAGCAGTCTTGTTGTTCAGCTGCGCTTGGAGCAGAAGAATTCGGTTCTCGATTTCCTTCTTTTCCGCCTCCAGCCTCTCAATCTCACGAAGAATATCATCAGATGATGCACCCCGTTCATGATGCCGGAATCCATCCAACAAATTACTAAAGGCAAAGATAGAGCTCTGGATTAGGGGAAGAAATAGATGAGAGGAATAAAGAGGAGTGTGTTGAGTGAGATATAAGACCCGAAAATTTCTCGATTAGGGTTTGAAATTAGGGAAAAAAGGAAAGTAGAGAAAGATGGACACCGGTAGCCGGAGAACGCACGGGTCGAGGGTTCTTGCACTTCAGGCTAGAGAGGTTTATCCTTGACAAGAAGAGAGGGTTGGAGTAGGGTTTTCTATGCTTTGCTCTCTCCTCACGTTCGCTCCTTGTGATTATGAAGAAAGCGCCACCTATTGGTCACCGACCTGCGCAACGTTAGGGGCTGCGCCCGTCCCGACTCCGGTTAGGCAGAGTAGCCTGCCGGGTTTGGCTGGAGTAGGGAAGCGGTTCCGTTGGACCATGGACTGACACGTCTAAGTCCGTTCCGTATTTAAATTTTAAAAATATATATATATATAATTTTAATTAAAAATAATATTATAAATATTAAATATATATTGAAAATGATGACCACATTCAATAAGATAAAATTGTACACTCCACGTCGAATTTTTACACGATGAATAATGTATAAAAATTTCCGTTGGTAAATTTCTATCATTTGATTTAATTATGAATTTCGAATTAGCAAGGAAAGTTTTGTCCAGTAAATTTGGCCACTCTGCGGAGCCAAAATAAATTTTTTTGAACGGTTGTTAGCCACGCGACCCGCAAATTGTGAAGGTGAAAAATGGGCAAAAAGAAAATTCTAAATCCTGCCTTCCATATGAAAAAGTTGAAAGTGATTCGTGATCACATTTCAAGCATGCCCACGGATCTATATAAGATATTATGAGGTTATACCACTTTTTTTTTTTTTTGCATAATTTCTGCCTCAATCATTTGTTTCTTTTCGTCCATGTAGTGCATGCTACCAGCATTATCTGCTCACTGCAGCGAATTGGTGGTAGAGATGGGAGAAATCAATTGGTTCTTTGGGATACCATGAATTAGATGTTTGGCCTGAGCTTCAGAATTGTATTGGAATTGTCATCTCCCGAACAGCATTTGGTAGCAGCTACGAGGAAGGAAGACAGATTTTCCAACTTCAAGCAGAGCAAGCTGGACATTTTATTCCGGCAGCTCAGTCTCTGCATATTCCAGGTCACATGTACACAAGTTTCTAACCTCTTGATTTTATTTAGTTAGAAGGAAAATAGCTGCTACCCCTTTATTTAGATTGGAATTATAAAGATGCAATATTTTGCTCTAATGATCCATGAGAATCTCTCACTCTTGCAATCAGCATTTTGAGTCTCCAAAATAGGCCCCTACCGATGCTCATTGATACATGGTATACTGTTGGCATCGGCTACGTGACAGTGCCGAAGTTGCATTTCACATTACTTTTTTGTTTTTTTTTTTTGAGAAACCTTATTGCATAATTATGCACAAGGTGATGCCAATAAACACTCAGTTCATTCATAAAGCTCGCAATTACTATATGTTATACAGGTTTCTGCCTATCCCAACGAGCAACAGAAGAAAGAAATTGATAGAGAGGTTCGAGCACTCCTAGGAGGCATAATTGAGAAGAGGAAGAAGACTACAAGAATGGACAAAGCTAGTAATGATGACTTATTGGGCTTGATGATGGAATCTAATTTGAAACACTTTCAAGAACATGGAAACTCCAAAAACACTGAGATGACCCCCGATGAGGTGATTGAAGAGTGTAAACTTTTCTACTTTGCAGGGCAGGAGACAACGTTCCGTGTTACCTACATGGACAATGGTTGTCTTGAGCATGCACCCAAGCTGGCAGGTTGGTACAAGAGAAAGGTTTTAGAATGCTTTGGGAAAACAAACCGGATTTTGATGGCTTCAACCGCTTAAACATTGTGAGTATATGTTTAATTTCTTGGAAATGCCAGAACAGCACAACCAGAGACGTATATACCTATAATTCTGTACGCATTCTTAGCTTCGTAGCTCTAGATAAATTCTGGTCATTTATTAAAGGCATATTGCTTTCTGTTATACTGGTAGTTAATTGTTTGTCAGAGAAGAAGGCTATCTGTCTCTATAATACACTAGAGTAACAGTTTTTAGCTCACCAAACTGTTTCAATTGAATCCATAATAAGAAGACCGTATAAAAAATATTTTAGAAACTCAAGTGGAAGCTATAATGGACTGAATTACTAAAGAACCTGTGGAATTTGTTATATTGTTCAGAGTTCACCTTGCTTTAAAACTAGCCTGAGTCTTCAATCACAACTTAATTACAGCCTAAACCTATTTAAATAGTCTCCAAATAAAATTCTGCAGCATAAGTACGTGGCCAAGAGAGATAACAGGTTAACAGTAAACGAGCTTATTTTGTCACAAGAATGAAAGAAGAAACACCAATATATGAGACATGTCTCAGAAAAAGAGGATCATGTTTCAACCAAAGAGAGTCCAGATAGTGTCAGACATCACTCTATCAGATCCAAACAAAATTTTCATGGCTTTCTACCCCACCAAGCTCTTAGTTTTCCATTCATCATGCGATAAATTTTATGAGAAGGCATTTATGCATCAGTTCAAATTCTAACTAACTCCTAAAAATTTTCCAGTGATCAAGGGTTTACAAAGAAGCAAAGAAGTTAGATACTTCTTGACAATTGTAATCCATCAAAAATCAGTTTTGCCTAGGGCAGTCATTCAAGAAACACCGGTGGAGTAAGTAATATTCATTATGGCAATATGAACTCATTTTAGACTCACAAACCAAGAATGTTCTAATCCCTAAAAGGCAAACCCTCCGAGAGTTGTTTACAAATAAGAATCATTGTTGTTACAGGGTGTTGCAGCAACGGAGCCAGCTATTTACATTCAGAAGAATTACCTCCATGCTAGAGCTGTGCCATTGCATGCATATATTCAATAGTCGAAATTGCAAAAAGATGCAGGTTTGCCTGTCGATTATCTGTGTTAAATGCAACAATTGTGATGCCTCCAATTGGTCAGGCAATCTCAGTAATTGGTCTGCAAACCCACCAAACAAGGCAAGAACTCAGGCTTTTAAAAGAGTTTCTAGCCAACGATAAACCCTTTATTATTTCTTTTAAAAATATGGAACAGTTGGTGATAGCCATGACTAAGCATGACTCACAAGTATTAAAAAATATATGGTCATGGCCTTCAGTATCATTGTAAGTGGGATGTGGTAGCACAAAATAGAAAAATCCAACAACAAAAGTTCAGATGTACTGAAAAGTGAAGGACTTATGAGTCAAAAAACAAAAACTGATTACTTGATTCAAGGATATATTCTGTGACTAATACTTTGCATAACAACATAGGCATATTCAGTTAGTTTCCATTTCTAATATGATTCCAGGAATAATGTCAAGGAAGAAAAGGAGGTGCATCAGCAATTGCCCATCCACAAATGACAAGGGTACATACTAAAGGCTTTGATTATCTGCTGTCAACACACATTTTAAAGGAGATAAGAAACAGGCTTTGAAGACACATGCATTGGAACTTTGGTTAAATGATGCATCTTAAGGGCACTACCCATTATGAGCATCAAAGGGACTCTCACAGAGGACAAAGAGACTCAAAAGAAGTTAACAGTAGAAGTTTTACTGGATTAATGGTCTGCTAAGCAAATAATGGATGGAGGACACAGCTAAATATGCAATGCCAGACAAACTAACCTGAAGAGCACACACCCTTTGACAATTAGCAATAACTAGCTGTTAAGACATGTGGTCTTAATGACCCTGAAGATTAATGCATCCTGCAATCAAAGTACTGAAAGTTGTAACTGAACAAAGCTGCTCCTAATTGCCATGCAGCGATAGAATCTCTGAAGTAACTTATGGAAACCATAAGCTGATGGTGAATCAAAGGGAAGTGCACATCAGTACATCTAACAGCTTCCAGACATTCAGTGTCAAATAATTCCAAGAAACAAAAGGAGGACAGTGAGTGCAAGTTTATTTTAAAGTGGGACACTCAATTTTGTCAATCACTTATTTCATGATGTCCTCCACTTGGATAGATTGAAGAAGCTCCATAACTGCAGCCCTAGCAGGCATGCTTGGGATGGCCCCCTTCACTTGAACACACAAAGAGGCTGCTGCAGCTGAAAAATTATAACCCAAAGATTGTGAGCCGCATGAAGATTAAAAAAGAATCAAATTCTAAGGACTGCAATGTTTGTTCTTACAAGCAAACTTCATGCATTCTTTCTTGGGCTTGCCCTCAACCATAGCCACAGCAAACGCTGCAGTGAAGGTATCGCCAGCTCCAGTGGTATCAAGAACTTTTGCAGAAGGAATTATAGGTTGTCTAATCGGTTCCTCCCCTTCAACAAATAGAGCTGATCCCTTTGCCCCAAGTTTCACTAAGATCTGTTTAACTCCCTGATACAGTGCACAAGACAGGTGGCTGCTTTAGAATTTCAGGCTTCTGACCATTAAATGTAATGTTTAATTTATATCATTAAGAACAACGTTCAGCATGATATCTGTGGTGTTTCTGAAACAACATTATGCTCTCATGTACTTGATGACACCTACAAGACAGATGAATTTTGTGAAAGACATTACACTAATAGACATGGGGATTGTAACTGGGTCTATGTCATGTTCATCTGACAATTAGTCTGCCTTAACTGGGTCAGAAGCTATTTTAAAAGAATAAGAATCAAAGACCATAAGGACAAAGGAACATTAAACATTGTTGAAAACTATTATTAAACCATATTTTGAAAAGAAATTGTAAGGAGGACATGATTTTGGGTTGGCAAGTGGCCACCGTAAGGCAACTCAATGAGCCATGCTGAATGAAATGTCTATTATATGATATACTAAGGAAAAAAATGTAGGCTAAAGCGTTAAGCACACCAAAGGATGTGTTGCTGAGAACTAATCAAGGCATGAGAATGGACACCAATAACTTCTTTTAGGAAAACATATCAAATATATGATAAGTTATTTGAAGAAAATTTTGAATTGAAAGCTGTAGTCAACTTATGCAAGGATTTGATACTTTGTACTCCAAATGTGAATGATTGTTGGTGATTGTCTATTTAAAAGTAGGCCTCTTTGGCATAAGAATGCAATATTTTAATCTACCACTAAAGCTTGTGCGTACGATAAGGTCCTCCATACCTAAGTTTTGACATCTGAGTAAATACAGAGCAGCATCATTTAGCGATAGAAGAATGATCCACCCCTTTTCTGGGGCTGAATAGTATGCATACTATTTTATTGATTATGAAGTGTTTGTCAGATTAAATGATATTTGACGTCGGCATAACTCTTCAAGCGGTAAAACTATATTTTATCAACATTGTTGTAATCCTCTTTGAGATATCCTCATCCATTCCCATTCATCAAGAAGCAGCACTCATTTATTTGACAAGTCTCTTGATTGTAAATTCTAAACCAGTCCCTTGTTCCTCATACTGCGATTTTTCCATATGTTTCACTTCATCTACTTTGCTCTAGTTCAAATGATTCCAAAAGAACTTTTTCGCAAGTACATTTTAGTTTTTCTACTATTTCAATATGCCATTAACATGTATTAGCAAGTGCCAAAGATTTCTAACCTTTGATGGTCAGGATGGGTGAAAAAACTACCACCAAAATTTCCAGAGTCTCTCCTTATATAGCTTGTGGCCATTATAGTGTTCCCTCAAAACATGCATTAACACTATCAGAATACTTATACAGTATTTATATCTTCCTCCTCTCTTGGCATCTCTACCATTAATCTTTTCAAGTGCAGGAAAAAATTAGGTCCCTCCGATTCTCATAGAATTTTAATATCAGTTGCATTTCTATGTGTAAGCCATATCTAGCTTGTGGGCATTATAGTGTTCCTTTAAACATGTAATAACACTATACTGGTTAAATGTTCATGTCTTCCTCTCCTCTTGGTGTCTCTACCATTAATCTTTTCACGAGGAGAAAAAGATCAGGTTCATTCAATTCTTATAGGATTTTAACATCAATTGCATTTAGATGTGTAAGAAAATCACCTTGGGCATGAAACCAGATCAGTTTTGAAGATTCACTGTTATTTATTCTAGTCCTTGTCAGCACAGAAGCATAATGAATCCAACTAAATTGAAAATCAGGCACAAAGAAGACAGAAAGTATGGAACGTTTCAAATGTGTAGAGACATCTCTTTGCAGCACATAGACATTTGCTATAAAACCTTATTATCAACTTTAGTATTGATAAGACAAAAGAGATAACACTAATATCGTCCTAATGCAAATGATGCTTAGGCATTCATCTTACCATTTTATGGCATTTATTAGCAGCTTGACTGATCTGTTCAAATGTCTCTGTTGGCATTCCCGTCAAGCGTGCCAACTCCGTTTCATTTGGACTGAAATATCCACAAAGTTGAAGAGCTCCTTGGGAACAGGATCTTCCACCCTCCAGCATCTAGAATAACTGGAATACCTGCACTTTTTGCAACCTGAAGATATTCAAGATTCAACTAACATTAGCGCATGCACAGACCAGATACTATAAAAGAAAGGAAGGTGTTATTCCAGAAATGCAGAATATCTTTACTAAATATCAGTGTATGTAAAAAGATGAAAATATTTGAGACATCTCAGGTTCCTAAGACTTACTTCAGTCAAAGTAAAATTTAGGGCCTAAAGGATTTGTCTAAAAGAAAAAAAAGTAAGAAATTGAAACTTATTAATAAAAATATAAAAATATATGAAGGTCAATTAGCTTGCTGAAAAAAAATGATCGTGAAAAATAAAATGTGGAGCTCTTTTTAATAAAAGCCGGGTGGTGTTCACACCTCCCTTCACCTCAAAAAAAAAAAAAAAAAAAGAAGGAAAATAAAATGTGGAGGAATCTACAATACTATGTTCATCAGAGTCCTGAAAAATCACTTGCATCTGCAAGCATCTTGATGATAAGAATGTAGTTGGCTCATCTGGATCTAACCAGAAAACTGCCCATTTGAAATATTAGAAGTGTATGTTTGGCTATCAGATCCAAGGCTGCTGGGCAAACCTATGATCAAATATCAGCTCTCTCCACCTTTTTGTACTGCAATTATTAGAAATAAATAGTTAGAGCTTAATTAGCAGGGGTACTAAGAATAACATGCAATCAAAGCCTACTCAACTTCCACACACTTATTCCTTTTAATTTCATGAGATATTTGTTATCACTTTCCAGTTAATTGTTATATTAACAATGATAAAGACCCCGGGCGTTGGTTGGTGTGGGGGTTGAGGAGAGAGAGTAGTCTCCCCATTCCTGTTTGATCCAAAAATGAAATGGGAAAACATGAAAAATAAAATTCTAATCGCTTGCATTTATCCTCTTAAAATCTGGAGGAAAAGACTGAGCTTTTGCAGCAATCCTCTTTTTCTTATTAAAAAAAAAAACTGGAAATATGACAGATTCCTTCAAATGAAGCCATTCCAAATCGAAAAAAAATCCAATCTCTGCATTCAATCCTCTTAAAAACAATCGAACTACCTGAGCAACCCGGATATTGACCCGATCGGGAATCTCCCGCTGCAGCAGCAGCACCCCGGCCTCCGGATCACCTCCAAGTCCTCCTCCCTGGGGTCGTCCGGCCAGCAGCTCATGTTGGCCCCGCCGACAATGATGATGGAGTTCTGGCCATCTGACTGGAGCATCACGATGGCGTGGCCGGTCGGGGCGCCGGCGACGCGGGAGAGGTGTTCGAGGCGGACGTTGCCGGAGCTGAGGGCGTCCTCGATGAGGCGACCGTGAGCATCATCCCCAACCTGGCCGATGAAGTAGGTGGGTGGGCGAGGCGGCCGCCGCAACAGGCCTGGTTGGCACCCTTGCCACCGGCGAGAGTCTGGCCGGTGCGGGCAGCGACGGTCTCGCCCTCGCGAGGGAGGCGGTCGATCTCTACGTAGATGTCGGCGTTGGCGGAGCCCACCACCACCACGGGGGTCTTCTCCGGGGAGGTTGGGCGGAGGCAGAGAGGGAGGCGGCGGCGGCAAAGGAGGTGGAGGCGAAGAAGAGATGGTTTGGAGGTGGATTTGGGTGGTTGGGGTTGGGGTTGGGCCAGCCGCAGCGCGGCGGTGTAGAAGGGAGAGAGAATCGGGTTAAGGCTTTCATGGAGGTCAAGCCGCGAAGCCCCCCTCGCCGTCTAATAGGATATTTGAGGAGTCCAAGCGGCCATCAGTGTGGGAACCCGGAGCTTGCGCATAAGCTACAGAGACAATGAATCTGAAATTATTGTATGTTTACGATAAATTAATCAAAAACTGTTCAATTGTTCGTAATTTTTATAAATATGATGGCTACTTGGAGAAATATTTAGTGTTTTTTTGCTTTTTTTTTGTCACTTTTTATATTTTTAATAAAGTATATTATTTTTATTAATCTGTTGATTGCTATACATACTCATAAACTATGGTAGATTCTGGAATCACTGATGATTTAAAATAAGAAAGAAGGCGATAATTTTTAAAAAAAAATAGATGAGTGAAGGATTTAAATATTTGAGCGGAGAGACTTAATGATATTTACTGAAAAGTCTTATCCAGTAAAACTACACAAACTCTCCATGCATTACGTGATTGACTTCAGCGGTTTCCACGGGAACTAAAAAGACAATAATCTTAGCTAGTGCCATCCATCCACCACGGTACATTTTGGCCCCGTTGATTTTCTGATGGTGCCACCATATGTTGGTGCATTAAATCATCTTCAAAATACGTAGCATCATCATATGAGATCAAAAAGATATCAATCTGAAAATATCAGATTTCAGCAGACTAATTTATCGATTAGTAGATCCAGCTCGATATTTCACCGATCTAAATAAAGAACATCCTTGTGTTCTGATCGGATGACATTTTAGCTAATAAAAAAATATTCAGATCGGGTATCTACCGACCTGAACCCCAATGCCGTCTTATCCAGGGAGAATTAGGACATCTCTATTTTATCTCGGTCATCTACCGAGGTGAACTATTATAGTGACAGACTTAATCGTTCTTCGAATGTCCGTGGTAGTTACTTCAACCAAGCTACAGTTAGCTACGATCTCATATCCAGCTCATATGCACAGCTATAAGCCAGCTCACTTACATATGGCTTTCTGACCGCCTAACAGACTCCTCTAACGGCTTAACAAACTCTGAAAAGGCCTCCTCAACCCCTCTATAAATAGATGATTAGGGATCTTCCATCGATAAGTTTTGCTCTCTGAAACTAAGGGAGACTCTGTTGGTAGAAAATGAGATCAGATTCTTGGCTTCTACCCAATTCTCCTTCAGTTTTACTCAATCTCTGTTGCTCTTCCACTCTTTTCCATTCCTGTTTTTAAGGCTCGAATTGACTTAAGCATCGGAGGGTCAAGAACCGGAGGATTTTCATCCGATTTTTTGACTGATTTTGTAGATTGGAGGAGTCCCACCAAGTCGCAAGGATCACTCCAACCCAACTTCACTCTAGTCGATCCATTCTATTCTAGATTTTGAGCCTTGCAGCAACAGATTGGTACTAAAGGAAGAGGCATTCTGATTTCTTTTGTGGAAAAGATGGTTAAAGCACGAGTTCAGCATCCCTCTCCCTCCGCTTCAGAAGAAAGAGTATCTGAGACGCCACCACAGCAACCAATTACTGTTGATCCTCAACAATTTAGCCTCCTTGTTCAGCAAATTTAAGCCCTGACAGTAGCTGTTCAACAGCTTCAAAAGAAGGAGGAGCAACCGTCGAAAGAAGCTCCTCCTCCAAATGTTTCGTCCCAACACAATCCTCAACCAGCCCATCAAGATGAATACCACATTGATGAGGCTGACAGTGAATTTGCCCCCAATACTTTAAAAGTTCAAAGAGGGGTGACCTGGAGTATAAAGTCCTGGATCTTGAAAGACGTCTGATGGAGCTCCAGATAGGAGGTCGATCTCAGAATAAAGATAGCTTCAATCTTTGATCTCCATTCTCTCATGAGATCTTGAGTGAACCTATTTCGAACCGATTCAAGATACCCACTATCGAGTCTTTTGATAGCTCTATTGATCCGATGGATCATATCAAGGGTTATAGGGCCCTCATGGCTTTACAAAGAGCTTCTGATGCTCTATTATGCATTACTTTCCTACAACCCTCTAGAAGGTGGTGAGGATTTGATTTTTCAGACTTCCATAAGGATCCATCTCTTCTTTTGAGCAGTTTAGAAGACTATTCATCACTTATTTGGTACTAACAGACCTCATTTGAGGCATGTGGATAGTCTTTTCTCTGTTCAGCAGTAGGAAGGAGAAGATCTTCGAAAATACGTGGCTGATTTCAACGCGGTCATCCTGGAAGTAAAAAATTTTAATGAATCAGTTATCATGTCTACTTTAAAAAGGAAATTTCAGAGCAACCGTCTAATTTTTTCTCTGAATAAGAACTTCTCGGATACTTATGATGAGATGCTTGATCGGATGTGTAAGTACACCCAGATCGAGAAAGAAGAGGCTACTTAAGGCAGACGAAGAAGGATAAAAATGAAAAAAATGATCGAGTGAGAATGATGAGTAGACAGAAAATTCAAATCAATCCCGAAAAAATCCGAGGTCAAAAAGTCTACCTCAATGTTTTAATTCTTCTGCCCCTCTGTTTGCTCTCCGAGCTTAGATTTTGATAGAAATTGAAAGAAAGAGATATCCTCAAAGGCCTGATCCCTTGAAGGCCCTCCAGAAAAGAGAGACAAATGAAAGTATTGCCGCTTCTATAGAGATCATCGCTATGACACCGAAGAATACAGGCAGCTGTGGGATGAGATAAAAATATTAGTGCATTGGGGTTACCTCGATAAATATGTCAGACCGATCAAAATCGGAGAATACAGGTCTCCAGTAGAAAAAATTTTGACAATCACAACCGACCAACTGCTGGTGTTATCAATCTGATATTCGGTGTCCTACCTGGCACTGATGACCCATCCCCCAAAAGGCAGAGAACTAAAGATGTTATTTTTTTTCTGAAATAATGTAAAGAGGATCCAAACCCTTAATATGATGCTATCGTCATCTGTATGATGATAGTAAAATATGATGTAAAAAGAGTTCTTATTGATAATGAAAGCTCTGCTGATATATTATTCTATGATGCTTTTTCAAAAATGAACCTCATCAGATAACTCAGGTGGATCGATACTCCCTCATCGAGTTCTTAGAAAATCCGATGGTAGCTGAGGGAGAAATTACTCTATCGATTATAGCGAGACAGGAATCTAGACAATCAATGATACAGCTCACTTTTTTGATAGTCAGAGTTCCATCTGCTTATAATGCTATCCTCGATCGATCTGATCTCAATGCTCTCAAGGTCATTGTCTCTACCTACCATCTATTGGTGTGTTTTTCGACTAAAGAAGGAGTTGAGGAAATGCGTGACGATCAGACTATGGCTCGATAATATTTTATGATTTTTAGTAAAATAAACCAACCAATGAAAACGGTACTAATTGATGTATCGGATGCACTAAATGAGGTCGAAAGAATCCGAGGTGAACCAACAGAAAGGCTTGAAGCCATTTCTTTAGGAGATGATCTAAGAAAACAATCAAATCGGTGTAAACCTCAAGCCTAGTTTAAGAGAGAGAATGATCAAGTTTTAACGAGCAAATACTGACGTCTTTGCTTGGTCAGCTTCTGATATGCCTAGCATCCCTGTCGATGTGATTATTCATAAACTCAATGTAGATTCAAATTTCAAGCCAGTTGAGCAGAAGAAAGAAGTTTCATCTCGAAAATACAAAAAGCCATTATGAGAAAGTTGATAAGCTTTTAAAAATGAGATTCATCAGGAAAGCTCATTATCCGAAATAGATAGCCAATATTGTTATGATCAAAAAAGCCAACGGCAAACGGAGGATATGGATCGACTATAAAAATCTCAATAAAATTTATTCGAAGGATGATTTTCTCTATCGAGAATTGATCAGCTCATAGATGCTACCTTCGATCACAAGCTTTTCAACTTTGTGGATGCTTTCTTAGGCTATAATTAAATCCAAATGGCTCCAGAAGATGAAGAAAATACTGTCTTTGTCACTGAAAGAGATTTGTATTATTACAAAATAATGTCTTTCAGTCTTAAAAATATATGTGCTACATTTCAACGTCTCGTCAATAAATTTTCAAGCAACAAATTGATCGGAATATAGAAGTTTATATTGATGACATGATAGTAAAGAGCACTGAGGTAGATTGATATATTACCGATCTAAAGGAAGCATTTAGAGATTTAGAAGGCACCAGATGAAGCTCAATCCTAACAAATGTACCTTTGAAATTGGCTCAGATAAGTTTCTTAGCTTTTTCATTTATCAAAGAGGAATAGAAGCTAATCCTAAAAAGAATAGAGCATTATTGAAAATGAAGTACCCGATCTCTATCTAAAAAATCTAGCAGCTTACCGGACGAGTGACCACCTCAATCGATTTATTTCAGATCAGCTGAAAGATATCTTTCTTTCTTCAAAATATTAAGAAATATCAAAATTTTCAGCTGGACAGAAGAATGTCAGACTACTTTCGAGGATCATAAAAAGTATCTTGGCTCTCCGTCTCTTCTTTCTAAGCCGATTGAGGGTGAAGAACTATATATGTATATTTTTGTCTCACCTTATGCAATCAGCTCGATTCTTATCCGAAAAAAATGGATATTCAAAGGCCTATCTACTACATAAGCAAACTGTTATGGGACATAGAGACCCAATATAAAAAGATCAAAAAGATGATATATGCTTTGATCGTAGCAGTCCGGAGACTCAGGTCTTACTTCCAAACTTATACTATTGCAGTATCGACAGACCAGCCGCTCAGATCGATATTACAAAAGATTGATACTTCAGGTCGGATCACCAAATGGGCTATCAAACTTAGTGAATTTGATATTCAGTACCGACCTCGAACTACAATTAAAGACTAGATACTAGCTGATTTTGTTGCAGAATGCACTGTCCCAAATGATGGGTCAATCCTGATGAGTCCTAAAAGTGATGACTCATTCTGGATTTTATATATGTATAGAGTCTTGAATTCTCAAGGAAGTGGCGTCGGTTTATTTCTGACTAGTCCTGAAGGATTCGTGACTGAACAGGTCCTAAGTTTAATTTAACACTTCCAATAATGGTGCTGAATATAAAGTCCTAACAGCGGGTCTTAAAATAGCAAAAGAGTTCGAAGTCAGAAAATTAAAATTTCATAGACTTACAACTTATTGTCGGTCAAGTCCAAGGTCAATTTGAAGCCAAAGATCCCATAATGATCCGTTACCTGCAGAATGTCAAAAAGCTATCAAAAAATTTGGAGAGACTTGAAGTGCTCTAAATTCTTAGATCAGAAAATATCCAGATCGATGCTCTATCGTACGTCATCACTTCAGATTTTTTTGAATTGAATCAAAAAGTATTGATCAAATATTAGATAGACCTAGTATTGAGGTGCTCTCTATATGTCAGATCGGTCATGAGTCGAGTTAGATTGATCTCCTCATAGATTACATATCTAAAAGAGTTTTACTCAATAATCCAACTAAGACCAAAAGCATTAAAAAGCAAGCTTCATCATATGTTCTTCAAGAAGGCCGCTTATATAAAAAGTTTTATTCTCTTTCTTTACTTCAATGCTTGACATCATATGAGGCTAACTACGTACTTCGAGAAATACATGAGGGGATATGTGAAAACTATTTGGGGGGTAGGTTATTTGCTTATAAAGTAATCCGATAAGATTATTACTGGCCAACTATTCAAAAAGATGCAGCTGATCTTGTTAACAAGTGTGACCAATACCAGAGGTATACTAATATCCAACATCAATCTGCTATTGAGCTTATTTCTATTACCACCTCTTGGCCCTTTGCAATTTGGAGGATAGATATACTGGGACCTTTCCCAGTAGCAGTAGGCCAAAAAAAATTTCTGATGGTAGCCATTGATTATTTCATAAAATGAATAGAGACAGAACTTTTAGCCCAAATCACAGAAAAAAAGATATAAAATTTTGTCTAAAAATTTATAATCTGACGATTTGATTTACCTCGAGTCATTATCATTGATAATGATCGATAATTCGATAATCCCAAATTCAAAAAATTTTGCTTCAAATTTTACATTGACCACCAGCTCACTTGTGTTGGACATCCGCAATCAAATAATGAGGCTGAAATAACCAATAGAACTATCCTCCAGATTTGAAGACAAAGCTCACTGATGTAAAAAGATAGTGAGCTGAAGAGCTGCAGAGAGTACTGTGGGCATACCGAATTACGTATCAGATTCTATTAGGAGAAACTCCTTTCAGGCTCACTTATAGAATTAAAATTGTGATCCTAGTGGAGATTGGCTTATTATCTGATAGAATCAAAAATTTTCATGAGGCAACCAATTCAGACCGGTTAAAGACCGACTTGGATCTTCTTGATGAAGTGAGAGAATAAGCCCATATCAGAATGGCAACCTATAAGTAGAGGATTGCTAAGTATTACAATGCTTGGGTGAAACCGAAACTATTTTAGAAGGATGACCTCATCTTGAGGCAAGCTAAAGTTCAAAGCCTACTGAGCAAGATAAATTGGCTTCCAATTGAGAAGGACCTTACTGAGTCACTGATATAGTTCGTCCAGAAGCTTATAGAATTTAGAATTTAGATGGGTTAATTATTTTCATACTTAAAATTTTGAAAATCTCAAAAAATATTATCAATGAAAATGCTCCAACGAGCTCTTTCTCATATATCTTATTTTTCTTTATCGAAATTCAGATTTTAGTCCGGTGAAGTCTCGAAGGGCATACATGTTAATCCGAATTTCAGTCTGATAAAATCTCGAAAGGCATACATATTAATATAGATTTCAGTCCGATAAAGCTCCGAAAGGTATACATATTAATTCGGATTTCAGTCCAGTAAAATCCTGAAGGGCATACAAGTTAATCCGAATTTCAATCTGATAAAATCCCGAACGGCATACATATTAATCCGAATTTCAGTCTGATAAAGCTTCGAAGGGCATACAAGCTAATTAAGATTTTGATCCGATAAAACTTCGAAGAGCATACATGTTAATCCAAATTTCAGTCCAGTAAAGTTTTGAAGGGCATACATGATAATCCGAATCCCAGTCCGGTAAAATCCCGAAGGGCATGCAAGCTAATTTGAATTCTAATCTGATATTGTTAATTTGGATTCTAGTCCGATAAAGCTTCAAAGGGTATACATGTTATTCCAGATTTTAATCCGATAAAACTTCAAAGGGCACACATGTTAATCCGAATCTCAATCCGATGAAGCCCCGAAGAGCTTCATTCCCCATCAATCGATAAGTCTTATTCCTAATACAAGATCGAGAGGATTTTATGTTGGTTTTGAACCAATGTGACACTATATTGATCTCTAGAGTGAGACTATCTTTGGATTCTCTTAAAAATATCGATCTTCAGATCGAATTTCAAACTTGATCCGTCTGCAGTCATACAAATAAAGGTACATTCGAATCTTGATTTTTAGTTGATGATGGATGAATTTAAAGTTACCATTTTTCGATATTATTGAATTATAAAGATATATGTGATTATTTTATCCTAGCAAAGAATGAAATTTACTAGAATACACAAACAAAATCAGGATGCTTGAAAGAAATATTTCTTACATTAATATGAAAAGAAAGTACAAAGTAAAAATTCGTATCAGATTTACATGTTCCACAAAAGAAAAAAAAGAGAAGAAGACCTATATCAGGTCAGTACATTTCGAGAAGAAAGAAAATTCCTACTGAATGATCATCGGTGCATTAAAGCTTTCCTTGATTGGTTCTTTCTTGGTCTGCTCCAGCTTCCTAGTAATATCAGCGGTAATAGGCTCTGCGGCTAGGGTGGACTCCGATTTCTTACGGCCTCGAAGACTTCAGTCTCCACTGGAGGCACGACAGATATGGGCTCCATGACGATGACTTCAGTTGTGTTCGCCCCAATAGGAGATCGATCAAATTCCTTCACTGGCTCCTCTGCCACTTCAAGGGATGACTCGATGTCTCCCTTTACACCCATCTCGATGGCTATCTTTGGAGTGACCTTGGAGATATCTATCTCAGGATATAATTTTTGATCAGATTATGACATTAACTGAAGATGTAGTCATATGCACCCTCGGAGCTCTCGGGTGCTTCATCCTTGAACTCCTCGGAGGCTTTGTGTAGCTCCACCGCCTTAGCCATCTTATCTTGCTCTTTTTTGATTTACCTCTTCAAGGCTTCTATAGCCTTCTCATGAGCCTCATTGGTTTTTTCCGCCTCTCTAAGCATCAGCTCCAATTCTTTATTCTTCTCAGTGATAGTACATAGGTCAAAAATCTTTTTTCTGTTTATTGACCTTTCACTGCAGATCCAATAGGTTTTGATTCTTCTCCTTTAGCATCTTCAACTTTACCTCAAGTTGATATTTGAGTCCTGCAGTGAGTTCGAACTCTTTTTCTTCTCCTCCTGAAGAATAATTAGATTGGCATCCATGGCCTCTTTATTCTTTAAAAGGTAGGCCATGTTCTCATATATGACTTTGAAGTCGACAGCGACCTACAAGACAAAAATTCAGATCGATCATTCATCGAAGTGAAAAAAAGAGAGAGAGAAGAAAAAAAAACTCACACGCATGAGCTGCTCGAACCCATGATTAGCGATCTCCTCGAATTATTTTCTGACGTGCCTCCAGATCGACAGTCGGCATCACTGATTCGAGAAGATCTCTACCTAATCGGGGTCACTCTAAGAGTGACATCCTTGTCATGGGCATCCCCCTCAATTGAGCTCAATGGAGCCCCAGAGGTTGTGGTCGGCTTGCGCCCAGTCTCTTTGGAAGGCGGTGCAGGTCGAGCATTATTCTTGATCCTCACCATCGTGGGTCGGCGAGGTAGGGGTTCCAGTGATCAAGCTCGAGAAGAATTTTATGATTTTTGGGAGGCTTCGTTTCTCCTCGAATTGGCTAGAGAAGGGGTCACTGAAGAGGACCGGGATGCCGCCTGGGCAGGAGGAGGTTCCGCACCCTTAACTCTCTTCGGTGCGGAGATGGTGGCAGATGGTATCGGTTGGTTCTTTCTCTTTCTATCCTCCACCTTCATTGGATTGAACCTTATTTCTGCATTAGGCATGTGTTTCAAAATAATGAAGACGAAAAAGAAAGGGAGAAGTTAAAAGTAAAATACTTTGGTCTTATCCCAAAGAGAGTATAGGCAGATACTAGCGTCATACAATGTCTGATCATTTATCAGAGAAAATAATTTGGGCATTTAAGTAATAATCAGGGTTGAATGAGCCACCTCATCTCCAAAAAGAATTTCATCATTAGAGTTATATTTAATGTCCGAACATCCTCAAAAAATCCTAAAACCCCATGGAATAGGAATCCGAACAAAGAAAAATAGCCTTTCCAACTGTGAATCGAAGAGAGAAGGCTAGGTCTAAATTTATGATTTTTTTGAAGAGCAAAATATCACCAATCCTTTTCACTCGGATGCCTTTTTAAAAGGATCAAAGACCTAAACAGAAAGATCCTAAGATTTATGTGAAGGAAGTTGCACATGATTATGAATACTATAATCATCCTAATTGCGTTCAGAGTTATTTGAGTGGAGTGGACCCCATAAAAATCAAAGATATTATCAAAAAAGAGGTGCAATGGAAATCGCAAATCGGATCGAAGAGACTCATCATAGAAAGCTATGCAACCCTTGAGAGATTCAGATATCCAACATTCTGGACCCGATACTATCATATCATACTCATCGGATATGTCATATTTGTCCCTAAAGATTATGAGGTTCTTCTCAATCAAAATAGATCCCTCTATTTCTGGATCGAGATAGTCTGTGAGATCACACACAGGAGATTTTGCACTGTGATCCTAACTCTCCTCATCTATGAAATCAATTTTAAGGTCCTCGTAGGGTAGATTTCCTATCTCAATGGCCAGTAAAGGTTGGGTCGACCTAATTGGTGAGTCGTCTATGGTCTCTTTCCCTTTTCTACCCATCTTGAATATGTTTCTTGAGAAAAAATGTGGGGGAGGAATGAAAAAATCAAAAGAGAAAGAAATGCTACCCTACGGCTGAAAGAGAGCAAATGAGAGAAGATCAATACCTAAGAGAAATAGATGAAATCCTTTCAAGAGATGAAGAGTGAAATCCCTTCCTCCCGCTCCGATGAAGCTTCTCGCTATCTCCGATGGCCACTCAACATAGAGAAACTTCTAAAAACAGTTTGGCAGCACCTTCGCACGATAACAGCAGAAATGAACAATGATCGGAGGGCAAAAGCCTTTTATGGGTGAATCGACAGCTTGGATTGGCTGATAAGTCGATGGCGTTAATCCGGCACCTTCGCCGATTTGTGACACCTAGCGTTAATCCAACACTCAGTCAGACGGTGGTTAAACACACCTCTTAAGTTTAGCCATGACAGGCTAATCCTTGCCCAAGCTAATAAGCCAATTAGACATTGGCAGATATCGCATTCTTATTTGATACTTTCAAATCGTCCGTCCAAGCAATGATAATAGAAGATTGGACGGATCATTTCATGAAAGGTCAAGTCTCTTTGTTTCAACCAATAATTAATTTTATGCTATCGAGGCACAACGCATTTATTCTAGGTGGCACCAACACCAGTCCGAAAAATTTCAAGATAAAATATAGAGATAAGATCTCCTGATCAGTGAACGATCGAGCTAAAATTTGAATACGGAGATAAGATCTCCTGATCGTTAAAAATTGAATCAAAAATTCAAGCACGTTGATAAAATCTCCTTATCGATAAATAATCAAACTAAAATTCAAGTATGGAGATAAGATCTCCTGATCGATAAAATTCGATCTCTATAACATACCTCCCAAATTGGTAAGAACTCAATCTTATGAAAATACTTCTACTTCCTAGTCTGATCAGAGGATTATCGCCTCGGACATAGAAAGTGGAGGATAAAATATTGGCGCATTAAACCAGTCTCAAGATACGTGGCATCATCATACGAAATCAAAAAGATATCAATCTGAAAGCACTAGATCCCAGCAGACTAATTTACCAATTAGTAGATTCAGCTCAATATTTCACCGACCTGAATAAAGAACACCTTTGTGTTCTGACCAGATGACATTTTAGCTAAAAAGAAATGTTAAGATCGGATATCTACCGATCTGAACCTTGATGTCTTCTTATTCGAGAGGAATTAGGACATCTCTATTTCACTCCGATCATCTACCGAAGTGAACTATTATAGTGACGAACTTAATCGTCCTTCGAACACCCGTGGTGGTTTCTTCAATCAAGTCATAGCTGGGCATGATCTCATGTCCAGCTTATATGTACAGCTATAAGCCAGCTCACTTACATATGGCTCTCTAACCGTCTAACAAACTCTTCTAACGACCTAACAAACTTTGAAACGGCCTCTTTAACTCTTCTATATATAGAGGATCAGGGATCTTCTATCTGTAAGTTTTGCTCTCTGAATTAGGAGAGACTCTGTTGGTAGAAATTAAATCAGATTCTTGGCTTCTACGTAATTTTAATCCAGTTTCACTCAATCTTTCTTGCTCTTCCATTATTTTTATCCATGTTCTCAAGACTCGAATTGATTTAAGCATCGAAGGATCAAGAACCGGAGGATCTCCATCTGATTTTTGACTAATTTGCAGATTAGAAGAGTTCCCACTAAGTCGTGAGGATCATTTCAGCCCAGTTTCATTGTAGTCAATCCACTCTACTTCAAATTTTGAGTCTTGCAGCAACACCATACATACTTAAACCAAAAATGCAAAATGTTGGTTGGTTAGGTTAAATAGTTTTATTTGCCTAAATAGTGAATCATATGAGCTGGTGGGGGCTACAAATATGTGGATGTTTTGGAGATTTACTAAAGCAGAGACTCTAAAAATAGCAAAGTATAAAATATATGTACATGCTCAAAAAGTGGTTGAGAATAACTAGCACAAGGATAAAATATATTTAGCAGATGTAGGCTCTGCTCTATGGGTGCGCAAGCGTTTCAGCTGGGGTTTTGTGAAGGTGTTCTGCTGAATTAATCAGAAAGAAAAGTCTAAAAAGATAAGAATAATTCATATACACGTGATTGAAAATAGAAAATTTTAATTTAATTAAAGAAATTAGGGAGGAGTGAATGTTTGTTTAGCAAAAATTCATCCAATTAAAATTAGTTAATGAATATTATGAAAATATGTAAAGACAAAAATCTTGAAGGGAAACACTCTGGAAGTATTATTGCATCACTTATTCATATATAGTTTTTTATCCATGTCATTGTAAGAACCCCCAAAATATAAAGCAATTTTAGGGGAACTATTTTTTTTTTTAATTTTGAAAATATATAAAGTACATCTAAAATAATTTCATTATCTAACGCATTTTAATCAAACATATCAAATATAAACATATCTTATATCAAGTGTATTATATTCTATAAAACTAGTTTGGAAAAACAATCCCACAAATTGCACGGGTTATAAGATGGTCAAATTCCTATATAGAAATCATATGCCATGAGAAACAAGGTTCCGTGTAGGTGACATCAAAATGATGTGATATGATTTGATTTTGCTTTTCTTGAAGAGATTCCATGCAGCATGAGAATAATGGTGTAATTTAGGTGAACTGATGCAATATATGACGGTTGGGATTTCATTAAATAATACATTGCAAAACCAGCATTAGGCTTAGAAGGACTTTTCATATGCTCTAATGGCTTCCCCTGGGCATAATTCTGTCTTGACAGAAGGCAGATTTGTAGGTAGAAAGAAAGAGGCATATAATTTGTTGTTCCATCCACTCTGCAATGAATGGAAAGATCAATCATTATTATTGATAATATAAATCTACATATCGATGACAAAGCATATTTAAACTCATATATGGTCATGGTATACAAAGCATGATATTATTAAACTTTACAAAGGATATTCTCAGCTAGACTTATTTCAATCAACTATTATCTTCAAAGGACTAATTCATCCATTCAAAAAAAAAAAATGATAATTTGGATGTTATACTATAATTTCTACATATCATTTTAATTTTTCTAAATTTCCACAAAAAGATCCCGCATGATGGCAACACTGTCGATGCATTGTTGAGGTAAGTCAATCGAATCCCGATTCAAATCAACCGATTCCCGACTCCGACTCTACGGCAGACGACTCCGACTTTACGATGGACGACTAAACTCTGACTCAAGTCAATCGAATTTCGATTTTGACTCTGCAATAGCCGACCGACTGAACATACGAATCCGACTAAGCATCGGCTGAACAAATAGTACCGACTCTTCATCAACTAATTGAACAAACTTCACTGACTTATGGTCAGTTACCGACTAGTGATCGGCTGATGCTGATAAATATCGAACAACTTGGGCTGTTAGTGCAACAGAACTATCAGCCGACTGCCACATCTACTACCGATGTATGATCGGCTGATCCGCTCAACACGCCATAACCGTCACGAACGGTTACCCGCCGCATATCACGGCACAATTAGTGAGAACTAATGACCTACTACATGATTATGGTCCGATAATTTAGCGTCATAAAATACGGGACCACGTCCAACGATTACAATAATCTCATCTATAAAAAGAGGGATAAATGAACAGTACGAAGAGACTCCTGGTCAGAGCTCTGCTACTCTGAATATCAAAAATACTACTGTTCACCAACTTCCCTCTCTGACTTAAGCATCGGAGGATCTCCGCCAAATACCAATCCGATTTGTGTAGATGCTATTTTGCAGGTACTCATTATCGATGACAGACGATGAAAAGGTGGCCGCAATGTAAATTGCTATATTAATTATAATGGATAAATATCTATATACTAGATAAAAAATATTTATGAAATTTAAAGTGACTTGACTAAAAATGCATACAACAACATCACCATGAATTCCGTTGTGATTTAAATTTCATACCAAGCCTTGTTATACTTTATTATATGAATAGGCTAATTTCTGTTAGCTTGTTTGATTTATTTATTTACTTATTTATTTTATTTATTTCAAATTGGTCATTTTGTACATATTAAATAATTTGCCAACGGAGATTTTAATCAAGCAAGCAGGGATAAGACGCGTGTAACGTCGTTGGTTCGTAGTCCGGTTTCACCACGCCCGTCTGTTGACTCTCTTCTGCCCCCCTTGGCCCCACTCTCCAGGGAGAAATTATTGCATGCACCAGGTGCTAGTGAACCCAGGGCAAATGTCGGAGCATATGCATGGTGCAGAGCACGCAATCGGGAATCGGTGAAATACAAGGGGTCGTGTGGCGTGTTATTCACCGTGGGATTTCGTGGTCCAATTGCACCAGGTGCATGCAATACGGAGGCCTCTCAGAGTAAGTTGGAGAAGTTCGTTATCCAAATAATATTAAAAAATATTTATAAAATAATATATATTAAATTATTATAAATTAATATAAATTATAAATATTATTTGGAGTGATATTTTTTTGATAGAAAACATCATTTGTGATAAATAGAGAAAAATTTAAAAAATTTAAAAAAAATAAAAAAAAGAGAAAAGTGCCATGTGAAATGATGTTTTTGAAAGTGCCATTCAGTATGGCATTTTCAAAACATCATTTCCACCTCTATTTCTCCTGTATATATAAAAAAAATCATACAAAAAAAATATACCTCTTCCTCCTCTCCGGCAGCGACTTCCCCCTCTCCGACGACTTCCTCCTCTCCGACGGCGACTGATCTCTTCTCCTCCTCCTCTGTGCCGGTAACTCCTTTTCTCTTTCTTCTCTCTTCCTCCTCTTCTCTCCTTCTTCTCTCCCTCTCTATCTTCTCTCCCTCTGCCATTGTCGATGGCAGCCACCCGAACCCCCCCCCCAGCCACCCCACCCCACCCCCGACCAGGTAGCTCTGCCCCCCTTTGGCTCGAGGTGGCGGCCACACCCACCCCCTTTGGCTCGACGGCAACCCCGTCCTCGGCGGCGACCGCACCCCGTCCCACCCCCACTCCCCTNACCCCTCAACGG
>KE504640.1:2678840-2690074 GCA_000441515.1 Elaeis oleifera | reverse complement strand
TTTTATTTTTTTAAATAAAATATTATTATCCATATTTAATTAAAAATTTAAAAAAATTAGGCACCTAACTTGGATTGTAGGCGCCTACAATCTAGATGTAGGCGCCTACATCTGGATTGTAGGCGCCTACAATCCAAAAATACTTAAATTTTTATTTTTAAATAAATATCATTATCTATATTTAATTAAAAAAAATTAGACGTCTAACTTGAATTGTAGGCGCCTATATCTGGATTGTAAGTGCCTACAATTCAAAACATATTTTTTTTATTTTTTAAATAAATTTATTATCCATATTTAATTAAAAAATTTTAAAAAAATAGGCGTCTAACCTAGATTGTAGGTGCCTACAATTCAGATGTAGGCGCCTACATCTGCTTAGCCGTCTATTTTTTTAGGCGCCTACAATCCAAATGTAAGCGCCTACATGGGTGCTTAATTTTTTTGGATTTTTGTCAAAATTGGATTGTAGGCACCTACAATCCATGGTTAGGAGGTGCCTACAATCAGATGTAGGCACCTACATCTGGTTAGTCCTGTTGGGTCACGGGTGGCTCACTGAGTCACGGATCGATCAGATCACAGGAATTTTAGGTCAAGTCACAGTATCTGAGTGCTTTAAGTCATGTCACATGATGCTTTAGGTCAGATAAGGTCAGGTCATACTGAACTTTAGGTAAGATTAGATTACAGTGTTCTGTCCACATCAGTGCACATCACAAGATTTGTTGGACGTTAGCGACATCCGGTTTAGGGTTAAGGTTTAAGTTTAGGGTTTAGCGTTTGGGTTTAAGGTTAAGGGTTTAGAGTTTAAGGTTCACTGGTCAGCATCCATACACATCCATGATGATGATGGCTTGGAGATCATCTCCTGATTGATCATCGAACCACGACCTCCGATGAGAGCTGGGAGGATCCTATCGGCTCGGATCAGAGGATGAGAATTGGGAAGATCTGGATCCTACTGGAGGATGATCGAATCCGATGAGAGCTGGGAGGATCGGATCTGGCCAGAGGATAAGAGCTAAGAAGATCCAAAGACGACCGGATCTGACTGGAGGATGAGAGCTGGGAGGATCGATTGACCGGATTCGACCGGAGGATGAGAGTTGGGAGGATCTAGATCCATCGGATGAGAGCCAGTAGGATCCGACTAAAGGATGATCGGATCCGAATGGTGGATAAGAGCTGGGAGGATTCGACCGTTTCGAGCGGAGGATAAGAACTGGAAGATCTAATCAAAGAACGAACGAGAATGATAAGAGCTGGGAGGATCTGGATTCGATCAGAAGATGAGAGTTAGCATAATCAGATTGGAGGACGATCGGTTCCGATCGAAGGTGGATTACTTTCGTAATTTATTTAAAATTATTTTAATAAATTATTTAAAATTAATAATAAATTAATAAAAATTAATTTAACAGAATGGTGATAGATTATTTTTTAAAAATTAATTTAAAATATCATTTTAAATGATACTTTCAATTTTTTCTACCAGACCGACGTGTACTGAAGTGCCACGGAGATGGAGACGTATGGTGAAAAAATATCATTTTAAATAATATTTTTATCTAATAAATATTATTTAAATAATATTTATAATTTTATATTATTCCTGTAAATAAGTTGGCAGGTGTGTTATTTTATAATTTTTTTTAATATTATTTGGGCAAAAAGCTCAAGTCGAGGCCTGCTCGGCCCGATTTCCTCTCGCGAACTAATAAAACCTTTTCCGCCGCCGCAGCGGCGGTCACGTCCTGCTTCGTGATACATGGAGGTGGCCTTCTACCCCTCGGGCTTCCCCCTGGAGGCGCGGATGATCTCCTCTCCTCCCACTCGCTCTCGGGTCACCAGGACCCGATCCAAGGTCGCTCTCACCCCTTCTCCGGGTGCCTCTCCGACAGCATCCTCTCTTAGCAGCGGTCTAGTCGTTCCTTTCGTCGGAGGAAGCGTCTCCGGCGACTTCTCCGGTCAGAAGATGAGGATCCCCTCGCTAAGCCCGTCTCCATCCGGTCGCCGGGGCAAGAGGGCGGCGTCACCATGGTAATCACTGCTACACTGGCTTTCTTTGTTCTCCTTCTAATTTTCTAGGGTTTTCGTGTTAACTGTTCGTGGATTTTGGGGATTAGACTCGCATTAGTTTGATTTTATTTTGTTATATTGAAGTTCTGGCTTCCTGGGATTCGGGTTCGAGCTCTTCTTGGACAAAGGGATGTTTTTAGGTATTATAAGTGAAATTTCTTGAATTAAAGAAAGAAAATCTGCTGGAGCTTGTCGATGCTCGCTGATGCACTACATTGTATTCTTAGGCGTGATAAAAATGCGATCTTTGCAAACTTGAACCTTGAATCTTGAATTTTGCAATTAGTTAGTTAATTACTTTGCCATGTACAAGGCAGTTCTAATAGGTTATCCCTTTAGAGGCCTACGCAGGGCCTGATGTTAAGTTTACATTAAAATATTTTTTGTGTAAAAATGCTGTAATCGTTATTCAACATTTGTATCCCGAAGTTTCCGAACCATTGTATGTAAAAATTATACTTATGTTTGGAAAAGGCATGTAATGATTCCATGTAAAGTGCTTATAGTATCCAATTAATACGTTAACCATTTAAACAGGAAATGGGCACATTGTTGGTAGGAGATGGAAAGAGTGTATGATAGATGTTTTTGATCTCATCAATCAATTGCGTATTTGGAAAATTGGGGCTGGTAATTCTAGTTTTATATCTTTGTCTTTCTTTAGTCTTAAACATTATCCAAAGAGTATTGAGAACGTGTGGTGTGCTTGGTAAAGCAGACAGTGTACAGATACAAGTTAATTGATACATACTCTCCTCAGTCCTGTTTGGGTACAATTTTGGGATATACCTTGTGGAGAGTGTAATTGCCGCGAAGGGATTGCATATCAACATTTTAAAATTAAAAGGAGAAGACTGTCATAACTCATAAGTGGCAGGAGGCGATCAAACTGGCTACAGAAGCACCAAGTGGCTCCATGGCACTCAGGCAACCCCAAGCTGCTAACTGACCAGCTGGATGGCTTTGCTTCCTAGGACCCCTGCGCTGGTAGGCACTTAGCAGTGGACCTTCTCAAGCACATTGGCAAGACTGCCTAGGCCCCTGTTAAGCGACCTTTGACAAGATTGATATGGCTTCTATGACCTGGCATAGACTAATATGCACATTACCGCATACAAGCTGCTCTCCTCTGCCTGTACCTAGCTGACAAATTATTTGATTCACAGTACAGGCTGATATGCACTGGCACCTCAATGCTTGGGGATTAGATCATATTCCTAGGCTTAACAGGTTCTCAATTTGATAGGCTTTAATGCAATGGTGATCAAGTAAGTTGTTTGCTTGTGACATTGAAGTAGGATAATTCTCTTGATTGTCGGACCATTGGTGAACCATATAATTTTAAACTTGGTGTTAAACACCATATAGTTCATACATAGTAACTGATATATGATTGTTGTTTCAGCATGGAATTATTTATGGTATTGGTCTTATGTAACAAGTAATCCTTGCTTGATTATAATTTCTTCATTGTTTGTGTTCATCTGTCAACAGGTTATCCCTTTCTTGAGAGGAAGTGCATGGGAGCAACCACCTCCAGATCTAGCTTCTTACTTGTACAAAAATCGAATTGTATACTTGGGCATGTCTCTTGTTCCATCAGTGACAGAGCTGATGCTAGCAGAGTTTCTTTATCTTCAATATGAGGATGCAGAAAAGCCAATTTACCTGTACATAAATTCCACCGGCACAACGAAGGTCTTCTTCTTTTCCTCTTCTGTAATACAATTCATCTTATGTAGTTCACTTTGAAAATTATACAATCAGAAAGTTTTATGCATTTGAAATTCTGAATCTATCAAAGGAGACTCTTACATTGATTATATCTTTTATGAAACATAGGAAATTGCTTCTGTCAACTGGATGAGTGGGGAGTGTACCAATGCGCATGTGTGTTGATTGTTTAGGAGGAATAAGTGTTTCAAAAACCACTAGAACTTGCTTTAGGTACTCTTACATGCTTCACAACAGTACCATGGGAGACTTTATTTCAGGATTTGTACCTGTAAATACTGCATTTTAAATGTGTAAAGAGAGTGTGTGTGTAAGTTGGTGAAATTGTAAATATCCCACATTCGGACAGTGTTTCTTTTCCTTCCCCCAACAGTAGTTGTGGCATCAGGATAAACTATTATGCACAAGCTGTTAAAAAGGAGATGGCTTGCAACACTTACATACCTATTTTTCCTTCTTTCAGAAACCATGAACTAATACCCCTGCAGATGATTGTGCAGTGTTGACATGATTCAGATTTCACAACAATAGAACAGTGACATGATTTATATGTAAAGTTTAGTTAATTGATTCTTCACTCCAGGCCCTTAAATTAATGGAAAACAGAGGCTTACTTAAAAATATCAAGTAAGCAGCCAATTGGTGGCCCAACTTGCAAAGTTGGTCACTTCTTTTTAGATATTTCATAATGGACTGATTATATGTTCGTGCTGAGATCATATTCTCTCTGTTGCAAGTCTATGCGATTGAAGGAGTACTGTTCAACCTGGGCACTGCAACTTTCCAGTCAAGACAAACTACTGTTTTGTAACTGTTATTTATATTTTATTCCTGATAACATGTTTCTTGTTTCTATATGTTTTTGGTGTTCCAAATCAATTGAGATGAGTTTTCGATTTACATAACCTGTATATCAGTCTGTTGTGCTGGCATTTGTTAGATTTCTTCTCAGGCTGCATTGGATACTTGTAGTCTAATTGCTCTCAAGGATATTTTGAGGGCATATGCTCCCATGCTCCATAGTAGATGCCTTTGGTTCTTCAGTAGCACAATTTACATCACCTTCCACCCAGATAGACTTAGTCCCGAAATACTCATGCAAGCATTTGATGCTCTCCCAAACGCCACATAGCTTAACAAAGACCACAAAGTTCTCACCATCCCTAGCAGTTGGTTGTCAAAATCTGACCAGTCAAATTTCTGATAATACATTCAAATCCAGGCTAACCTTTGGCCAATTCAGGCACACCATCGAAATCTAGTTTCCCTGGGGATAGTTTAATCATCTGAAACATATCTGGGTATACTCGAGGCTGGTGGCAAAATCCCATCCAGCTCGTATCTGCAGTCGTTCTAATAGGTTCAGTATCCCTGTTTCTGTGAAATTCCAGAAGGAAATAATGCGCATCATTGAATTGGTTCTGATCTCAGAATTATGGACAATCCTATTTTCATCCTGATGGCATATTGGTTTTGTAATCTTGCTCAAGAAACTGGTGTGATGCCTGTTCCTTTTGTGAAAAAAATTTGACTTGTGAGATGCCTCTAGCCATTCTTTGAATCATATTTTCTCCCAAACTCATACATAAGGAAAAACAGCTGCTTTTATAGTTAAATATCTTATAATTTGGTCATAGGAATTATTTTCTGCACTTCTTAACTCAGAAAAGCTCTCTCTTTTCTTAATCTAAATTAAGCGGTGATGTCAGAGAACATTCCCCATGCTTGACCTGTACATTGTAGAAGTTTCTTATTGAAGAGGCAAATAATGTGTTTGATTGTTGATTGCTATATAATATTTATAATCTCAAGTCATTTAAGGTGTAACAGAGACAACTCTTCCTTAATCTTTTGTTATGTTATTCTATATTCCCAAGTCAAGTAAGATCGGCATTTAATGCACAGATTGAAGAGCTATGGGCTCGAAGATACCAGGTTACGAAGTTGGAAAAGTCTTCGGCAATTATACCAAATGACCAGGATCTAATACTGCCTTCACTGGGTTTGGAGAGTTTAGGGGTATTTGGCGGAAGGCTAGTCCCATTCTGTAGCCCATTGCTTGCAGGCCCTTTGTAGCAGGGAAAAAGAGTAGTGGACTTTTTAACTGAGAAAAGGAAGAGCAGTGACCTCTTATATAATCTTGAACTTTATATAATGTTTCAATTATTTAAAGCTGTATGATCTTACGCTTTATGGTTTTATTTGCCTTTTGTTCTATCTTTATTTTTGTTGCTTGAGATATTCCATGTTTCTGAAATTTAGTTTTGCCAACATTTGATAGAGAATCTTTTATTTGTTCTTCTAGGGTGGAGAGAAATTGGGTTATGAGACAGAGGCTTTTGCAATTTATGATGTCATGAGGTTATTTTCTCGACCCAATTTTTTGGATTCTTATGATACACCATTTTTTTTACATGATCGTTGTGGTCTTTTGGGAAATGCTATCTCATAGAAAGCCATCTCTGATTTACTGCGGTCTCTTTCTTTGTCTCTTTTGAGGCGAAGGGCGCAAATAAAGTTAAAAGGGCAGCCCAATGAAGTCAGAAGTGCACAGTCTTATCTCCGTATGCAGATAGGCTGTTTGCATGTTTCGAACCCATGACACCTAAGTCACAATGAACCAACCTTTCTACTGTGCCAAGGCTCACCCTATATGGGTGCAAAGAGGGGTAAATGTTATAAAATTGGAAAATTGATGTGGACATGGAAATAGGGATGGAGAGATGCAACTTTTATTTTATTTTATTTTTGTTTTTGGGGAGGGGTCGAAGGGAGTTAATGTTGTAAAATAGGAAATAAGGGTACAGAGGCACACAAATAGTATATCTAGACTTGCCAAGCAAAGAGCAAATGAGGTCACATTTCAAGCTGTCCTTAGGATGAATGTTAGCACCTTCTTGTTGTTGGTCATGCATATCAACCTAGGAAAGAGCACTCATATACCAAAATTATCTGTACTTCTAGCAATTACACTAGTACTTCTCAGCTCTGAGGGATTTTACAACTTAAAATTATTGTCTTCAGCTCGCACTTAAATCCCTCCATTTCATGCCATATATAAAATTACTATTTTGAGTCTTGTGTGACTTCTAGTAACTCGATGCTGTCCCTTTCCTCCTTATCTCTCTCTCAGTGTCTTCATGAATCCTCTGATCTGCCAAGTTATGAAAATATAGACTGGTTCCAGGATTATGATTATACTCCATTTTTGTGGCAAGGTTTGAAATCTTGTGGTATGCTCCCATATTATTCACATACCAGTATGTGCATGAGATGTCATATACCCCCGGTATCTGCTCACAGTTCACCAAAAAAAAAAAAAAAAAAAATCCAATCATGCTTTGCCAACCGGATGATGCCTCTGTATTAACATGAGTCAATAATCTATTTTTTTTAGTGACCCATTTCCCCCTACCTACCTGAATCCACTGCAGCACCTTCCCTCACTTCAGGTAACTGTGGATCATACTTGTTTTGGCAAGTTGGTCCACCAGTTAAAACTGATGTCTTCCTTCATGGTACAGGTATGTTAAACCACCTATTTTCACACTTTGTGTTGGAAATGCTTGGGGAGAAGCCGCATTACTCTTGGCTGCTGGTGCTAGAGGAAACCGTGCTGCTCTCCCATCATCAACAATAATGATAAAGCAGGTATATCTTCTTCTGTGGCATGCAATTTTATATTTAACCTATTTGTCTTTTAATGCAGCTTGATTTATTTTTTAGTCCGTATGCCATTTCTGATGTAAGGATAGTCCTTTTGTTATTGTTAGATATGCATATTTGGTATCTAACATGAGTACCATCTTTGCTCCAATCTACAGCCAATTGCGAGGTTTCAAGGCCAAGCGACAGATGTTGATCTTGCAAGAAAAGAATTAAAAATGTGAAGGCGGAATTGGTAACTATTCTTTAGTAGTTTTATATGCTCATAGAAGGAACTTGTGTTCTTGAGCATTAAATTATTTTCGCCATTAATTGGGTGATATCCCATGTTAGGAGCCTGGAGCCTAAGTGGGCTACTGATCCTCTCATAACATGGATTTGGAATATGCTGGTTATTGCAATAACAAAATTGGTTGGCCATGCTTGCGTGCATAGAATTTGCTTACTGCATCCTTAAGCTTCATGTGATCGAAATCTTAAGGATGTGTATAAGGTCTCTTGATTATACATGATAAAACCAAATTCCCATTCATGCTTTTTTACGAAACAGTTGCCTCTGTACAAACAAAGGAAATGTAATGTTGAATGGTTTGGACATCATTCTTCTAATTGCTGAATATTTACACCTATTATGGAATAATGCCCATCTCCTGCTCAAATCTATGATGTATCATACATATGTCAAGTGGCATTTACAATTTGGCAAAAGGATCTGCTTCCAAGGTACGTGTGGAATGAAACAATTCTGTAATAATTTCTTTTCTCATCCATGATTTCACAAATGTCAAATATGATGCATATATTATAAGGAAAATTTCTTTCAACCTTAATACTGCAAATGTACAATTAAAAATTTGTTAACACTTAGAAAAAATCCTGAATGCCTGCAGCAAATTTATACAATTCTACTAAATCAATGTCATAAATTTATTACTGATTGCGTATGTACATTCACCAATTATCTTGGAATTTGACCCTCTTGGATGAATGTGTCTATCCAAGATCTGTTGTTGGAGTTACAGCCATTAGGAAGTCTGCCTAGACTGTCATAAACAACCAGAGTAGTCAAAAAATCATCTAGAAAGTTATTAAAAAAGAGGAAGACTTCTGTCTTGATCAATTTTTGAGCTGAAGCTTTGCCATTTTCAAAACTGACTTGGAGCTACTTTGCTTAGGTTGCTCTTTATTCTAAGCATATAGGAAACCTCCTGAACAAATTGAGGAAGATATCAGACGTCCGAAATATTTCAGTCCTAGTGAAGCAGTTGAATATGGTATCATCGACAAGGTAATCTCTGGGCACAGGTACAAAATCTATTGCCTGCCTAGCTGTATCAATAACTACTGCTGCTAAGCTTCTCATAATCTGCAGGTGTTGTACAATGAAAGAGGCCGGGAAGACCGTAGTGTCGTATCTGACCTTAAAAGAGCTCAACTTATATAAAATCTAAACAGAAGCAACATGCTTAAAAAATGTTGGGTAAATTTATCATCTGATTATTTACAAGTCGCATCTTACCGGCCAGCTTTCTGAGAGGAAAAGTGCTTATATGTATGATTGAGATGGTAACTTATCAGTTTCCAGAATCTGTTCCATTTTGGTGGTGTGTAAAAGAACCAGTTGAAGAAGCTGAAAATGTTCAGTTCCATAATTTCAGAATCTGTTCCATTTTTGTGGTGTGTAAAAAGAGCCAGTTGAAGAAGCTGAACGTTCAGTTCTATAATTTCATGTATTATTGTGAATTTTGCTATTTTGGCGTTCTTGCTTCGGTCAGTTCCGCTCATGTAAAATTTCATGACGGTAACTATCTACAGGGGAGATAGCGATTGGCAGCAATGCTACCCTGAGGCTTGGCTTTCCAAATGTATCTGAAACCTTTCTGGTTATCATCATAAACTTTTCTTCTATATAGGAAAAGGCTCGTAGAGAACTTTTTGAGTTTATTGTGGCTTGGATACTCTGGGAGTTGGATGAGGAGTCTTCGCATATGAGCATCAAATAAGTTCTATAACGTCATGCAGTTATATGAAGTTTGCAATTTCGTGTTCTTACTTTGGTCGGGTGTCAGTGGAGTAAAATGATTTCGAAATAAGTATGCAGGTATCAATTGACAGCAAGAAAAATCCCTCATGCTGACACATGGTGGTTTTCTCGTCAACCGCGTTTCCCGTGGGCGCCATCGTGGCCGGTAATTACTATAATGCACAACCGGCGATCTGATAGTTCCACTCCCCTTTCCTCTGAGTGCACTCCACTGACTGTCCTGAAAAGGCCTGCGGTGATCAACTCTATCTCACCTTCTGGTTCGTTACACTGTCAGGCTGAAATCCCCCGATAGGACCTTTCCTTCCAATACGTCTTCCTGCTCGACATGTGTCGAGTCCAACGGAAACGACTTGCTTTCGGATATTCTCCACACGCGTGTCGAATACTAGCCCCTGCACACGTGATGTCTCATCTTCGGATGCGGGGCGAGGCGGCGAGCCCTCTCATTCCGTGGACCGCCGCTCGGGCGCCCGCACGTGCCGGGGCGGGCGCTGAGTCGCAGCGCAGTCATCCACGCGTCAGCAAGAGAGAGGCCCGGGTGGAGTTGCGGGGATCGCATCAGGGCCGTCCGTTGGGGATGGCGGGCCCCCTATCCTCTCTTCGGGCCGGGGATGGGAGATTTATATATTAGAAGGAGAGGAGCCCCGTGGAGGATCCCGACTCGATTCCGCCCTTTTCGTCGCCTTTCGTTTCTTCCCCCTTCCTTCTCTCCTGTCCTCATCTCGCCGAGAGAGAGAGAGGGAATACATATACAGAGAAAAAGGAGCTGGAGAGCGCGTGCGTGCGTGCGTGTGTGAGAGGGAGAGGAAGAGGAGCGGCGACTTCGGGTATGTTGTCTTCTTCTACTTCGGCTTCTTTCGCTTTAATTTTGGTCTTTCTCTCTTTCTTCTGGATACTTTGGTCGGTGAACTTGTCCGTGTTTTCTTCTTTGCATTCGTTTTTTTTTTTTTTTTTAATGATTTTAGGGTGTTGTGGGCATCTGTCTGTGGGTTTTGCTACTTCTTGATGTGGTTTGGGGTGAATCGCCTTGTAGATTTTTCATTTCTGTGGTCCATGTTTACTAGGTTATTTAGAATATCTTCAAGTTGCCATTTCTTTGTCTAATTTTCTGCAAGAATTATGGTTTCTTGATGCTCAATTTACTTTTTGCTCGTGGAACTTATTTTCTTTGGATTGTTCTTGTTCTTGTTCCCCTTCTTCTTTTTCTAATCCTTGCAACTCAAGATGATTTTGGTTCCTAGGGTTTCTTACTTTCTTCGGAAGTTTAGGTGGGTGCTTGTCATTAATCTTTCTTAGTTCATAAGGATTTTACGTTCTTTTTGTTCTCTTCTATTATTGATTTGGGTGAGATGATCTAGTGAAGTTTCTTTATGATTTTGAGGGTTGATAACTGAGTCAAAACTTAGAATTTTAATGGGTTATTCTTGGATTTCTGGTAGTCTCGGTGAGATCTTTCCTGTTATTGCTGGACCCTTGTAGTTTTGGTTGCTTACTGTGGTTTGGTTCTTTAATGGCAAACTAGATTAGGACCAATTAAATAAGATTATGACTTTTCTTCTGAGATATTTATTTATTTTTTGAGCTGCTTGCTGTTAGAAACTTGAATCGTTACTTTATTTGCTCACGGGAGCTCTATTCTGGTGTTGATATTGCCCTTTCCCATATAGAAAGAGAGTAATTTTGCAAATGTTTTGGCACGCTGCTG
>KE504640.1:2632700-2660802 GCA_000441515.1 Elaeis oleifera | reverse complement strand
ACTGACAGTGATGTTGATGGTTGGATCAATCCTATCAGACGGAGCATCATTAATTTTTGTACATACTATGATGGAAAATATTTTTTACAAATCAATTGATGCTTCAGATAAGATGCACGATGCGGCATATATCTTTGGTCTGATGGAGGAGATTGATTCAGTGGGTGAGCAGTATGTCGTGCAAGTCATCACAGATAATGGGCCACAATATAACGCGGTCGGAGAGTTGTTGATGCAGCAGTAGCCGCAGATATACAGAACCCCGTGTGCTACACATTGCACCGATCTTATATTGATGGATATTGAAAAGATTCGTAGGGTGCAGCAGGTAGTAAAGATTGTTCAGACTATTAATAGATTCATCTACAGTCACACATGGGTCCTTTCATTGATGCGGATATATAGTGGGGGAGAGATCTTAAGATCAGATATCACACGATTTGCTATCAACTACATAGCACTTGATAGTTTTCTTCAGAAAAAAGCAGCTTTACGTTAGATGTTTGTCGGTGCCGAATGGCAGAAGAGTAGATATGTGAGGACCAGCACTGATGGAAGTCATGTGGAGAACTTGATGACGAGTCAGTCATTCTGGCAGCAGGCTGAGAAGATAGTGAAGGCTATTAAGTCATTATACGAGGTGCTTCGCGTTGTAGATAGTGAAAGATATCTCCAGATGGACTTCTTATATTATAGGATAGAGAGGGCAAGAAACAGATCGGTGAGAATGATCCGAAGCATGCTCAAGAATTATTAACATCATTGAGCGCCGTTGGGACTATCAGATGGATAGAGATTTGCATTTAGCCGATAAGTATGGATTCAAGAATACTTTAAATATTTTTTTCTTATTCTTGTAAAAGTATATTTAATCAATTATGAAATTTATCTGCAGCTTACTATTTGAATCTGAGATTTCAATATACCATTCCTGGGATAGATATGGATACCGAACTTTTTGCTGCTTTTCGTAATGTGATATATAAAATGATGTCTGATTCAGAAATCGTATTTTTGTGTTTGTGAGGGTATGCTAGTTTAAAACAGATGTGATTATTCAACTGAATTCGATCTGTACTCAACGATATATTTATAAATTTAATAAATATAATTTTTTACAGATGAAATAGTTTAAAGAAGGGATCAGACAGCTTTGGAGTCCCATAAGCTGTCGTAAGCAAAAAGCAGATAAATCTAAGTAAATTACATATCAATAATGGGCAGCATAGATTGACATCAAATACCTAATAATATCATGAAATTTGATATATAATTTTGTTTTTGCAGCTGAATGATGGATTCATTTTGGAATGTCTGCAGAATATTTAAAAGGTGTGGCTGTCTGCATTTTTTTCAAATGATCTCTACTAGTGGCTGTGAGCGCAATTGATCAATTTTCGTCCTTTTCCACAGCAAACAGAGAAATCGTCTGACACAAAAGTGCCTTAATGATCTTGTATATGTTCACTATAATCTGAGATTGAGGTTAAAATACATTCAGGAGGAAGTACAACTGAAGTACACTGATCCGATACTAGATAATTATGCTGATGAAGATAACGATCCTATCATCGGATGGCTTACAGGTTAGTAGCAGGAGCCAGAGCTTGATGAGTCAGGGTCTCCTCCACAACCAGCCATTATGGTAGTTAGAGAGATTAGGATGAATTCAAGGTAATAGGCAAAAAAAATATTTCACATATGATTCCAGCTGATCAGCCACAGTCTGAGGGGACATAGAGGACTCATTCATCACATGACTCGATGTTCGATACATCCTCGCAGAGGTTTGAGCGAGAAATATTTAGACGAGGTCGGCGGTCTGCAACAAGACATCCATCCTCTCAATCACAGAAAATTCAGTCACAGAAAGGTACAAGAAGGAAAAGAAAGATAGTTGTACGTACACCATTCTCGAGAGTACAGGAGCTATGGCTTAGATTCAGAGATCAGGGAGTGATGATGATACTAGTAGTAATGGATTTGATGATCAGGAAGGAATTGAAGGATAGGAGACCACTGCTTATGAGATACAGCTGTAGGGTGATTCGATTCATTAGTGAGTCTCAGTTTACACATACCACAAGATAGGGACCATGGTGCACGAGTCGGTAGAGATCGTGGGGAGCCGATTTCATACAGATGACAGGCTCCTAGAGGTTGTCCAGCACACGATGCAGTTACAGACGATCTTGCATGTGAAGTAGGATCCATAGATGTATCTGGATCATCCTCGCATTATGGATCCTATTATCCGCAGCCACCTTATGATCCATATGGATATGATGCATCCGAGGCATCGTCTTCTAATGGTTACTATCCTATGCAGTCTGGAGCATCTTACAGATCAGATTTTGCTACTGACATATTTGAATGGGCTCCTCCACAGTCATACCATCATCCCGATGATATTTTTCAGAGCTAGAGTTTGAGAGAGATCTGAGATGTCTTACAATCCAAAGAGGATGTCTTATGGGATGAATATTCAAGAATATAGTACTTCTTGATTAGAGAGATGGACTGATGTTCCTCCAGACTATGCCAATGATCCAGATTTCTATGAACGTCACAGACACTTAACGAGATATTAAATGTCGAGCAGATTTTGAGGTTAGTATATCATTTTATGTGTTTTGTACTTTAAAAGTTTAGATACATTTTAATGCATATTTATATATATATTTTTAATTTTAGGATGATAGAGTTATAATATAATATAAATAAATATATATTTGAAATTTTGGATCAAGATTTTCTGTACCGCTATCGAACTCAAAAATTGAACCCAAATATGTCAATAATATGCAATATAATGTAATTTGGGGTTATAATTATGAATTAATAATTTGGAGATCCAAAAAAATAAATAAAAAAAATTATACCGGTACCGAACCAGTACATTGGAGCATACCGTATGTCGGTACGATACGGTATCGGTACCATACTTTACCGGTCTGATGCCGATATGAGCATCGGTACCGGTATAGCAGATCTTGGTACTGGCCTGTACCGACATTAAAAAAAATAAAAAAAACATCGAACGGCCAAAAAGTAAATAAAAAACTGCACCATACTGGCCTATACCGCACCGTATCGCGTGGTTCGGATCCGTACCGAACCGACCAGTACAGTTCGGTTCAAGCTATTTTTCGAAAGCTGGCCTAAATTGTATCGGTTCTCCATCAATATGGTACGATATGGTACAGGATGTACCAACTGATTCGGATCGGTACGGAATATCATGACAAGAATTTTGTTATCATTGTTAGTTTCATCTAATCTCTCCGTCCTTATCGTTTCGCATGTTTCAAACTTTCAGTATGACTTTATGACAAACTATTGCTGCATGCTGACTCATTTGTTTATTATTTACTTCTAAGTGAATTTAGTAAGCCAATAAAAGCATTATAAAAGTTTCTTTAGATGTATGTTTGAAAAAAAAGTGGTCAAACAGTATAACTTTCAGGTTTCATATGATCATTAACCAATAATAGTGGAGGTTTAGACACATTGAATCAGCATTAAAGGTTAAGAATGTCTAGGGATTACAGAACTTAAATGTTCTGACTACATTGCTTAGCTTAAGATGTCTCAAAAATGTTTTTGCCTGGATTGTGCAATTGAATTGAATTTTGTATAAATGCTTGATATAACATGAGTTTTATAAGCTGACAAATTTGGGGCCGTTTGATATGGGTTTAAGAATTAATTAGGAACCATGAGGCAGAAATGATCTAAAATGGGCACAGACGAGGCAAAATCTAACTGAGATTATCTTTACACTTTGAAACAATGTTTTCAGCACCTATTATTATACATCACTTTTTTGACAAGGTGAATTCCAATTCTTGATCCGTTTTAGTCTCTTTATAAAGGATCCTGTAGGTGGTTATGAGTTTCTTGTCTTTTGAGTTTATTGGTAGTTGTTTCTTCCAGAAAATGCCTACATAACTGGTGATATCGTGATAAAACTACTTTGTTGTTGTGGAATTAGTTATGCAAACCATCTCACAGTAAGGTTGAGATTTTTTTTTGAAACAATGAAATATGCGTGATAAAATGTCTATAAACATCATTGCTCATATTATTTCTTATGGATTTATAGTTTTCAGAAAATCGATTTATATAACATCTATATCCAGACTTATTATTGGCTATCGTAATGCAATATTATACTATTTTTCAACTTTCCAAAAAAACAAATCCTTAAACATTATTTTATTTTGGTATTGCAGTCTTTGCTATTCATTGTAAGGGAAAATAATAGATTATTGGAGCAAACCAAGTGGCATTTGACAATAGCACTATAACAATATAGTTCATTTTTTTTACATAAATATCTTTTATAGTTATACAGATATCAGTTTTATAAACTTTATGTTGCGACTGGTGGTTTAGAATGATAATAATCATTATGGAAGTTAAAAATATGTTGAAATTTTCTTTTCTTTGCATTCTTCTACTGTTGATTATTCTAGGCAAAACCCTCCTTTTCTTCTTTATTCTTCATCAGCAACATTCAAATGGAGAATGATATTCAATTGTGATATATAGAAGAGAAATGGGTATAATGTATCATGTCGTTTCTTCTCATTGACCGTTGTCCATGTAATTGCACTCATGAAATAAAACAATTTGAGGGGACAGAGATCTAATAAAGCAATAAAACCACTTAACATCTTTGGAGAGAGCAAGAAGTTTGAGATCTAATATTCCAAGACATGGGGAGCATGCCTATGGGGTTTGAGAGAGAAAAAAGATAACAGGGCAAAGAAATTGGAAGTTGCATGAGATTTCACAATTTTGGATCTAAGCTAGCTACTTAATGCCCCAGAGGCATCCATTCAAAGGAGTATTAACAAAGAGGCATTTATTAAAAGAAGAGGGCTTATATTTTACCAAGCAATGTGTCACATTGTGTTCAGAAAGTGAGAGTTACAAAATGCTATGCTGCCATACCTCAGCAATCAGAAATCCTTTTTTTCCCTCGAAAAGGGGTGTGGGGAACCAAGCAGAGCTTTCCTATTGCTCCTATTGGAGTAGGACCCTACAGGCCATCAAACAAAGGAGCAATAGAAAATTTCGAATCAGCTGAGTGGAAGAAATTTTGTAATCACTTGTAAGAAAGGGGAATTTGGTGTGATTCATGAGCTAGTGGTGTTTGGCATCTCAAACAGGAAGTTGCTGGTACCACAAACAAGTTTCCATGTTGCGTTGGATATCAAATCTACCATCGGATTTCTTACCAATTAAATCTCAGGCACTTGCAGGTTTTAGTTATGGTTGGATGTTGAGAAATTTGTATCATGTGATCCAATGGATGGCTAAAATAGGAGTTCTGAAGATTATTTGTGAAGAAGATTCTTTAATGTTTTGGCACTTTAATTTGATTTATTTTTGACCTTCAATGACAAGAAAATATTGATGAGTGTCCCAAGAGCATTGATTACCATGGTCACCCTTAAAAGGGATTTTATATATTGCTTTCATTGAACACTAATTAAATGCGTACAAGGACATGGTATTCGTATCGGTCCGAATCAGCTAGTACATCCCGTACCATACCGTACCGATAGAAAACCAGTTCGGTTCAGGCCGATTTTTCGAAAAATGGTCTGAATCGGATCGAACTGATTGGTTCGGTACGGTATCGGCCCGAACCGTCCGATACCGGGTGGTTTGATCTGGTACGGTACGGTATCGGTTCGGCTTGATTTTCCTTTTTTTTTTTGACCATCAGGTGGGATTTTTTTGATTTTTTTATTGTCGGTATGGTACGATACGGTATCATACTATATTGGCCGACAACCGGCATGGATTCCAGTACCAAATTCGCGAACCTTGCAAGGATTTTCAAAATCGTATTTCTGTGGCTTAGTTTGTAATCACAATTGCATGGTGACTATAGTTGTTGACTCCATTTGCCTTCTTCTGTGTGGTTTGTTTCATGATAATTAAAAATCCTTCTTATCTGAAATTTTGTAAATGCTAAAAACTGTTTTCATAAACAAAAAGGAAAAAAAGAAAAGAAAAATGGAAATGTTGTTCGTGAACATATTATAGATTGACATACTGTTTTTCTTCTGCTAGAGATGGTGTGCGACGAAGTGGATTCTTAGTTGTCAGATCTCCATTTTTGCAATTAAAGATTAGACCTTCAATCTTTAGTGATAGAGTAAACTTTAATAGTTAAAATGTTATTCAAAAGATCTTTATCCTTAAGTGGTGCATCCCCAAGTGTTGGGGCCTAAATAATTAGAGTGCAGGCGGGTGCCATCTCTCTCAAGAAAAAACATGTGCATGAAACCTAAATCTTCCTCTCATGTATGCATATGCTGTCTTTTATCATCTTTTTATTTATCGTAAAATGAAATTCTTGAATTTTACTATAATGTTTTAAAGTATTCTGACAAGTTTGCAATCGTTAAGCAATAAGTTAATTATTCTTCTTGTTCTCTGTTGATTTCAGGTTTTCAAGTTACCACTGAATAATGTATTACTTATTAAGAGTTGGTGTGGTGATCCTCGGACCATGCATCGATTTCAACCCTGGTCAGTGCAGGGGATTTTCATCTATTATTGCGAAGATATTCTGCAATAAAGAGAGATGATGTTTATTCAGACAGCCATAAGTTTAGTTCGTCGACTCCTGTCACTTTCTACAGAATGTCATCCTTTCAGGTACCTTTCCCGCAGAGTCAGCTCATTATCTATGTCTCTCAGCATTGGGGCCATTAATTAATGACAACAGCTATTATAACTTGCAGCAGTTGCTGATGGTTGTATATATGAATGATACCAAAGCTGACTGCCTAGATTGTATATTCCTTTGTCCTTACTTTTGTCATACAGATGTGTGTATAAGAATAGCGTTGTAAGTTGTGTGCTCCAGTTGCCGATATATGCATGTATTTAATAATCATCTATTTAATAATTCATGATGTGGTTTTATCAGTCCATGGTTATGGAGTCAATTTATGTTGACCAGTGGTATATTTCTCCAAAAAATAAAAAGAAAAAAAAATGATTGGTGGTGCGGTTCTAGATCCTATGATTGATGACCATAAGGTGGATGGTTCAAACATTACATACAATGTTGAGGAAGGGTGCGTAGGTAATTGAATAAAGAGGGGGGTTCCCTGCACAAATGCAACCAACCACCATAATCCTTGGTTCTGAATTTAGGTCTCTGCTGCAACCACCAAGAGATTTTGCAAGAAGGATAGGCTGGCACGTTTGGTAGCTGTAGAAACTTAAAAGGGCATTATAAGCAACAACATTATTTGTCTCATCGTGTGGCAGACGTATTGTGCTTTTAAAAAGAACTCAAAGGGCATTATAAGCAACAATATTACTTGTCTCATTGTGTGGCAGACGTATTGTGCTTTTGAATGGCTTAATTCACAGCTAATTGATTGTTATTTATGCTAAATATATAATATAGATGGATGATTGTCTGGTTGATCAGATGGTTTTTGCGTATGTTATGGAGTTGCATGGACTTTAGTTTGATAGGAAACTAGAGTCCTGTAAACAGGAAGGGTGAAAACTCATCAAATTAGCTCCTCTATTACGGACCAGCTCGTAATAAAAGACCTCCTCTAAAATCATTAATAGTGAGCTATAAGGTTGGCAGCCTTTTTATCATTTTTAAGATCCTTGGGATCGTCTGTGCTTGAAATGCCTTCATGGCTAACGAAAATTTGTTCTCTTTTCTTATTCTTCTTCTCCTTCTTTTTTTCTTGCTGTCTCTCTTCTTTTTTTTCTTTTCTTTTTTTTCTTTTTGTGATTGTGGCCATGCGGCAGTCACTTGAAGTGTGTGCGTGCGTGTTTTTTGTTGTAGCTTCTGTCTTTCAACACCTTTGAATAAAGCACACCTAGTGCATGTGCCCGATACTGATTAACGCTACACATGATAAAACTGATTCGCATAACTCTCAAAAAGTAAATAAATAAAGCTGCTTTACATGACAAATATTTTGTTTTATCACTTTTCTCAACCGAACCAGCTTCGGTGTGGATCCTTCCCTGCTTTGAAAGCCCGAGATGAAACATGGGACTCTGCATATATGATGCAATGCGGCCTTTTACTGTTGATCTATATTCTATACTGCGATGCAGTGTACCGTCCCGTACGGCATTTCTAATGCAATGTACTATGTGATCACTGAATTGAACCCTGTTTTAAAGAGGATCCAGAGTCAGTTCCAGACTTATCTAATTAAAACTTCATCTTGACAAACTATTAGACATGTTTGTTAGAGCAATCGAGCTCTCTCCATTTCGTTGTTTCTCTTAGGAAATGTGCAGAAACTCCAAAATCCATATGACCTTGAGGAAGGATAAGATAAGAGAAGAGAAACCCCAAAAGTCTGCATGCGAAGAATGGGCTATTGCATCACGGAGCCCGGCCTCCTCCCTGCTCTCCAGGGGTCTATGATCGGCTCTCCAACGATGATTCCATTTTTCTAATAGAGTTAAAACGATAGTGACGCAAATGCACGGCATCTGACTATATTCCGCACAGTATTCATCACAAGGACAATTAACCTTAAAACGGAGTACTTTACCGTACAATACAAAATAATTTTTTTTTACCAAATTGATGCATATCCCAATTTATTTATCAAATTAATATAAAATTAAAACATAATTTGAAATCATATTTTTTGTTGAGAAAATACCGTTCCAAATGATATTTTTTAGCCCAATTAGCCACCCTTCTGTAGCCACGTGGAACCTCTCAAAAAAAAAAGTTTAAAAGCGCTATTTAGTATGACGCTTTTAAAAGTACCATCTTTAATTTTATCTCTCACACATTCATGGCTAAATTGAACCTCTGCATTTTTGTGCTTAGGCGGTTGTTGTACTATTAGTGATGCTGGAAGCTGGATTGCTATTTGCTAGGACTGCATTTGAGATTATTGGAGTCGTACTGGCACTTTGGTTTGCTTGTAAGACTAGCATTCGGATTGTAAGTACTATCTCAATTGACTTACTCCGATGGTGGAGATGATAGTAATAATGGTGGTGATGTCGGTGGCACCTTGGATGGCTGCGGTGGTAGTATCGGCTCGGACTCTGAATCTGAACTTGTCTAAGCTTGTTTCTTGCTATTTCAAGAGATATAATTGAATTATTCGTCATATTATTATTTGTATTTTGATTTATATGACTGTTTTAGTATGACATTTTCTCCCCCAACCTTTTGAGACACATCAAAAGACCTGTATTCATGTCCACAAACCATAGCATCCTAACACTTGAAAATAAATAAGCAAAATATTTAAACTAATCCGATAGAAATAATAATTAATAATATAAGATAGAATAAAATATCAAGTCCACAAAAGAATCCCACAGTACTACAAATCTAAAAAATACTAAGTCCTATAAGGGCATCCTGGTGCCCATGGTCGTTTGAACCTTCTCAAAAAGATCCTTAACGGTTGCTCCTGCTCTTGTATCACCTGTGATGGCCCCTCCCTTATATCAGTAGATGTCTCGTGGTCATGTATATGAGGAATAACAGATATTGTTGGAGAATCTGTGGATTGAGTGACCCCCTCATGATGCTCTGGATCAAACAGGTCGGATAATGGAGTAGTATCCATCTGCTCAGTGAAAGATGACATCGATGACGATGGATGATCCCGACTGCACGTATCATGTTGCATTTCAGAGATATATGGGGAGTCCAACTGCCACATCTTTGAAAAATATGGTGATGCCACCGAAATCGAAACTATGATGATGCTGTAGGTGACCCAACATGATAAACGGAGATGTGGTTAGCTTGCCTAATATCTTAATATATATATCTGATAGTGTCATTCAATTGGCCCAATATGATCAATCACTCTGATTCATCATTAGTAGCGATGGCACATTGTGTAAAAATTGCTATCTCATCCAAACGCTTCGTCTGTATAAATCATACAACATAGTTAACGGTTAGAAATAAATAAACTTAATGAATTGAAATTTAATATGATATTGACATAAGCATAATTTTCGTAACCTTACCAAAATACGCATAGTAGAACTCTCACCCTCATATCCTGAAACTGCATACCGAGGCTACCCAATGAGCCGTACTGTAATGCTAAGAACCAAGCCATATAGCCCTTGGTATATGGATGGCCTCCCAATATGTGATCATCATGAATTATGTGATCTCACCGTGTATTTCAAATAGTGATATACTCTGCATGCTTGATGCGCAGTCAACAGGAGCTCACCGTCATCAATCAACACGATGAAGTCGTTGGCTAGTATCAAACTGCTCTGGGATACTATAAATCCGGCAAAATAGCTGCAGCACATGATCTAAAATGTGCCACTCCACTACATCAAACAATAAGCGATACCCTAGCAGCCCGTATATCTGTCCATCTATGCACATTTGTGGTAATACGGATAATATCTCCTCTATATATGGCTTCCACAAAATTGATAGAGTTAAAATAAAGTCGGATTAATAAACTCATTTTTCAGTAGATTATGAATACTACAAAGTGATATTTATACATAAATCAAAATTATCTGTCTATATATATCAATCAATATATCCAGCTGACATATATAAATTCGTGCCACCTTCATCGATACATGATGAATGTTGAATGCAATGTTTCATCTGCTTGACAGTATGTTCATATTAATTGAACTTCATTGGATTAAAAGTAGCATTAAGTTTCAAGTAATGAAACCAATATTTTTATACCTATATCCCCAAGATGCATCGAGCCTGAATGGAATGTTTGGATTTTACTGCTCTGGTGGCATCTCAAGCAATTATCTCCATAATGGACTGATAGTTGCTCCTCTTCCATACTCAAATCTGTCAATTTAAAAAAAATCATACACAATATGATCAATTAGAACTACAATAGAATGTAGAAATTAAAATTTGTATATCACATACCTGCAATCATACAAGACAACCACCGATCTCTGACTGGTCATGATAAGAACCCCGCACATAGCCTTATACAGACAAGCTAGTACTGCACCGTCCCAACTAAGCCTGCGAGTAAAATCTAAATCCTCCAACACTAGTAAAACATCAACTTCACCTTATTAGATGAAGTATTAGACAAAAGGACGCCCCTAGCAATCGTAGTATCTGGCCCTTGACATACTGTTATACTATCTCCTCTGGTGCATCATCACTAATGTGCAAATGTCAATAGTAATCATCCAAACACTCTATCCTGAGTCATGAATGATCAAAGAACTAGGCCTCAGGCTCAAACCCTAATAAGCGAAAGCATGTAGCCTATCACTCTGGAATGCTAAGCATGGTATCAGCTCTTGTAACTACATCACCATCAACTGGTAGTCTGGTGAAGACACTAACATCCTGTAACGTGATGATTGCCTCACTGAATGGAAGGTGAAATGTGTCTTTGGGCGCTATCTCTCAAGCAAGGCAGTAATAAGACCAACATCCAATTGTATCTGGTCAATCCGATACATTCCATAGTACCCCAGATATCGTAAATAATCCACAACTCTATCTGCGATGTTCTACTTCCTCCATAAGTCATTATCGGCTCATCGTAATCAGAGGTATTTGGGCTCTTACAATAAGATAGAATAATGAGATAATGTATATGACTTTAACAAGATTTTCTTTATAAAATATAAATAGTAAGAATAGGAATGGAATGCTTATATTGCCATCTAATATGGCCTGTGATCGATGGATCTCCTGCAATGAAAGAATACTACAGTCTCGAGGGTTCAGATACCATGGATCGTAAGCCATAATATATTAATGAATCTAAAATAATGACATACATCCCAAGTTTATTAGAGCATGCGAAATATAATACTAATTCATTACATAAAAATATAATTTTTAATGCATAAAATAATAATGTCACTAATTTATTACTAATAAATATCTGATAGCATACTATATAAGACCAATGTTGTCACATCATACAACTCAAATAAAGCACCAGCTCCACAATCAATGGCATAGAATTATATAAAATAATACATAACTCTATACATACATAGAGGATTCATCTCTGGACATATACTACATAATATTTCAATTATGAAAATACATAGAATAATACATAACTATTTGCATAGACTACACAACAGTTCATCTATTGAAAATATATAGAATAATATATAATTCTGAAAATACATAGAGCAATACACTCTGCTGCTTTTAATTTTTTCATTATCTGAAATTGATGTGTTTTGACGTAACCTAGGACAGCGATGACAATCATGATCCTGTTCCTTACAAATGTCATAATGATTTTATTCTTATTTGTCTATCATCTATCTCATTTCGTAGCTTTGTTGACTTTGGCCCATCTTTCTGCTTAGATCTCAAACAATGATGATCAGAAAAACATGTGAACATATGTATATGCATCCAATAGTTTTCATATAGTAATGGATAAAATTCGTCACTCCAAGCATTTATCATGTATGTCGCAACTGTATATACATCATCCATGAATCCACTAAAATGTATAATAATTCTTAATATACAACTAAAACGTATGAACAAAGATATCTATAGATACTATACTTTCCATAAGAACATTTTCTTTCACTTAACTTCACAGTATAGAAATTTTCTCTACCTCTTTAACCCTACGCTTGCTCTCCTCGTAAGTACTTCATATATGCCTCTTTGGAGGTTGAACGCTGTTATCTTATGCTGGTTAGTTTTAATTTGATCTTCAGCTAGTAAAAAATTATTTAGATTCTTCTGTATATATCTTAAGATTTGGGTACATCTTGTATTAAAATATTTCACAAGACGGTAAAATGTCATTTGAATACAAGCTGTAATTGGCACATTTCTAGCTCATCGTAAGATACTGTTAAAAATCTCCGACAAATTTATAGTTAAACATCATAGCGCATGTCGGCATCATATGCTAATGTCTACTTCTCTTTTACCAACTCAGACAGCCAACTTCAAGTCTTTGCATTCACTGTCAATCCTATCTATGATAAATTCGAGCTTACGAACTTGATGAGTGCTCCCTGCTTGCCATACTATTTTTTGAGCTGTGCATTTTTAAAGTGAGTGTTGAAATTACTGCAGATATGTCTTAAGCAGTATCAGTGATAGGCACATGACGGACTCTATCCAATAGACTCATCTACAATCAGAATTAATATACTTAGATATCTGCTAGAAATTAGATATATTTCATTTCTATCTTGTGGGACATATATTTTGAGTCTTAAAAAAACCAACTCTAACTAGCAGTCATCTCTCCATCCATAATTATATATGCTAAGGAAAAAGTCAATATTCTCTACATCAATTTCTATTGTAATTAGCATCTTATCTTAAATTTTTATAAAAGTAAGTGCCATCGATGTTGATTATAGGATGGCAGTGCTTAAAACTCTAGATGGATGGTTGGAAAGTTCAGAAAATATAATTTAAAATTCACACATCAAAATTTTCAGTTGGAAAAAATCCCATAAAATAACAATGCCGGAGTTTGTATTTTGGAGTACAGTGATATAATAGGATAATTTTGTATAAGATGGCTTCCATTCTCTATAAATATCAATCTATATCTTTATTTTCCACACCATATTTTTCTGTATGATATTGTGTATTGAAGTTGCTCATCAACAGTTGGTACAATAGCTTTAACAGTAACACCTAAATCTTTCTCAACAATATGTTGGATTAGTATGCCAATCATCTTTCCGCTAATATATTTATGGTCTCGACTTAACCTCTTAAATAAATAAATGTGAGAACCCTCATATCTTGTGATCTTAAACAATCATCCTCCATTTATGTTCTTGTTCATTATCTGATGATGTACATTGTATGGACCACAACTTTGAATGTAATTGAACTACATTGTATGTCCAATACTTTCGAATGTGATAAAGATCCACAGCTCTCTTTAGCTTATCTTTACTCTCAAACATCAAATCTATAAAAAATTTAGTTATTGAGGAGTCTCAAAACTAACAGTCAGAGTTCAATCTTTGACGAGCACTAACACACCACCATGATCTAAGTTTAAGTTGTTAAAAAATTATGAAGATTCATGTAAACGAGGTTCAGATTCTCTTACATTAATATCAAGCCGATCATCTTTATCACCATCTTCATCTTCATCTTCATCATTGTTACTATCCTCATCAAGCCATTCTTCTTCAGGCTCATTCTCATCTGACTCAATCCTTGATTATCAGAATTTATTTCAGTGCTGACCCAATCATCGTCCCCTATTTGAGTGTCATATCATGCATTTACTACTACTCCCACCATAGAAGAAGTCACCATAGGACTTTGAATAATTGGATAACTAGAGCTAATAGTATTAGACTGCAAACATAGCCTCAACATCAACGGTTCGCACCATAGGACTTAAAAAAGATGAGAAAGGTCCAAGAGTATTGCCCTCTTGGGTTAAAAGCCCACTAAAGTATCCAAACCTCGATACCATCATTTGAGTAGTATTTTTATTAGAAGGTATATCTTTCTTTCAATATATAATTCAATATATCGGTATTTAAAATTTAAAAAAATATCAATATTTTTTGGACATCTTCATCGTCATCAATTGAAACTAAGATATACTTACTCTGCATTAACTGTTCCGATAAATTAGAAGATCTCCACTTCAATTTGATTTCATATTTTTCTGTCTATAGGTATACCACTGTATAAATAGTTTAATAATTCTTGACGTGATAATGATAAAGATACTTTAATCATCCGGCTCACAGGCTGACTGTACTGCATATCATTTTTATCATTATCATTTTTTTCAGAAAATTCTATAACAATATCAAAATCAAAATATTAGTATTAATAATTATTTTGATAAAATAGCTTACATAATGAATGCATTCTATCATTAACTAATAGGTATAGAAGGTCCTATTCTATTTAGAAATTGCATTAATTCTATAGATCAATTACAGTAATCAAACGATATGCAATAAGGGTCGAAAAAAATTTCGACAGTATTTTTTCTTAGTTCTCCCCATACGATTCAAAATGTGTGAGGAGAACTAAAAAAAAATACTATCTGAAATTTCTTTCGAACCTTCAACATACCGTTTGATTACTGTAATTACCTATAGAATTAATTATAATTTTCAAACTGTTCAAACTGAACAGTCAATTGACCAATATATATAATTTTTCTGTTCGTACAAAAATATATAAATATATGAATGTCGTAGAATATGTACATTAATCAAAAGATGAGTCCATGGTTCTATGCAATGCAATATGTTTAAAGTTGGGGACTACTAATATATGTCAGATAAATAGTAACAAGGAGAGTAAAGAAAACTAAAAGTAACAGAGGAAGGAGAAAGAAGCTGGTGTGGGGAGGGGGGTCGGATGGGAAGAGGGCCAATGGGGTGGGGTGGGCGTCGGATGGGAATAGGAGAACAAGGGCGGGAGAGGGAGGGGGTGTGGGGCGAGAGGGTGTCAGATTGGGGGAGGGGGGCCGCAACAGGAGGGTGTCGGATGGGAGAGAGGGGAGAGGGGGGTGGGTGTCGGTTGGGAGGGAGAAGGAAGAAGCTAACCAGAGGGCGTCAGCAGGTGTCGGATGGGAGAGGACGTCCGGTTGGAAGGCAACTTGCGGAGCATCAATGGAGTGGGCGTCGCAAGAAACAGAACGTTGGAATAGATTTGAAAGCGGCATTTCAAATCACAATTTTCAAAAATATCATTTGGAACGGCGACTTTCAAAAATCATTCATAACGGTACTTTTATTTATTTATTTATTTATCTTTTAGGTTTGGGTTCCACGTAGGCTGCGGATGGGTGACTGGTTTGATCAAAAAAATATCATTTGAAATAATATTTTTTAATAAAAATTGGTATTTAAATAATATTTTAGTTTTATATTAATTTGATAGATAAGTTTATACGTGCATCAATTTAATAAAAAAATTTAAAACATATTAATACCGTAAAGTACTCTTGAAACGGTGCCGATCCTTGCATCTTGAAATGACTTAAAAATGTTCTAGGACCCGATCCGCAACTTAACAATGCGCTCCCGCTCCAAAGATGTCCGCCGACTCTTCCACACCACCGTCTCCGAGATCACCTCAATCCACCACCCTACCCTTCCCTCCTCTTCTAACGCTGTTAATAATAACAATCTCAGTAACAATAAACCGAAGAAGAACAAGAGGAGAAACAATTCGGCCACCTCCGACGCCGAGATCCTGCGATGGAACAAGATCATTACCGACCATATGCGCCACGGCCGCTGCGACGCCGCCGCCGACCTCTTCTACCGGATGCCCTCCCGCTCCACCGTCTCTTGGAATGCCATGATTTCGGGCTACATCGCCAACAGCCGCTTCCCTCTCGCCCTCCGCCTTTTCGCTGCCATGCCCCGCCGCGATGCCGTCTCCTGGAACACCATGATCCACGGTCACGTTTGAACCGCGACCTCGCGTCGGCCCGCCGCCTGTTCGATGAAATGCCCGATAAAGACACCGTCTCCTGGAACACCATGATCTCCGCATACGCCAGCAGCGGTCTCGTCGAGCTGGCACAGGACATGTTCGACCGCTCCCCGATCAAGAATGCCATCTCCTGGAACGGCCTTCTCGCTGCCTATGTCGGGAATGGCCGCCTCGAAGCCGCGCGGCAGCTGTTCGACTCGCATCCGCACTGGGAGACTGTCTCCTGGAATGCCATGATTGCTGGCTACGCCCAGAGGAAGAGGATGGCCGATTCCCGGCAGCTCTTCGACCGGATGCTGGAGAGGGATGTGGTGTCGTGGAATACCATGATATCGGGGTATGCCCAGAGCGGCGATATGGCTGAAGCGAAGAGACTTTTGATGGGTCTCCTTATAAGGACGTATTCACTTGGACGGCGATGGTTCCGGGTACGCCCAAAATGGGATGCTGGAGGAGGCGAGGGGGATGTTCGATGAGATGCCAGAGAGGAACTCGGTCTCATGGAATGCAATGATCGCAGCATATGTGCAGTGTCGGAGGATGGAGGAGGCGGAGGAGCTTTTCAATTCAATGCCATGCAGGAATGTCAACTCCTGGAACACAATGATCACGGGGTATGCACAGGCCGGGATGATTGAACGGGCTCATGAGATGTTTGATATGATGCCCCAGAGGGATTCCGTTTCGTGGGCTGCCATGATTGCTGGGTTATCTCAGGGTGGATTTGGTGAGGGGGCGTTGCGGCTCTTTGTAGAGATGGGTAGGACTGGGGAGAGGATGAACCGGTCATCTTTCACTTGTGTGTTGAGCACATGTGCTGACATTGCAATGTTGGAGTGTGGAACGCAGGTGCATGGGAGGCTTGTGAAGGCAGGTTACGGGATGGGTTGCTTTGTTGGGAATGCGCTTCTCGCAATGTATTGTAAGTGTGGGAGCATAGATGAGGCATACAAGGCATTTAAGGAGATGGCAGAGAGGGATGTTGTCTCGTGGAACACCATGATTGCTGGTTATGCTAGGCATGGGTTCGGGAAGGAGGCGTTGGAAATATTTGATACCATGAGAACAACAGACACAAAGCCAGATGACATTACCATGGTAACCATTCCTTGATCCTCAATAAAGTGCTGACAAACCTTTGCTATATGCTGCATCTATATTATTTCATATCTGAATAGTTCCATTAATAATTGAGAAATTTGTTATTGTTGCTGTTGCTTAAAACACCACAGAATCATCTAGATAATAATCTCTTGATAAGATAATAATATTTCTGAGAGAAATGGTGGGAGATCAACCCAATAATATACATTACCCAGCTCTAAATTCTTGGGGATACACCATTGCAGATTTGAATCCAGAACCTCTGTATTTGGCAGCAGCATGTGACCACTAAGACAACACTCGGTTTGCAATATGACAATAACAGTGAGTGCATGAAAATGCACTTGCTTTTAATTATCATTTAATTATTTATAAGTCATTTTGCTGATATAGTGTCTCAGAGTATTATTTGGACTTGTTCTTTAGCTGTTCTTACTGACAAAATATGCTTCCTTAGTTTGACTGGTATTTTTATCATCACTGAAGCATGCTTCTTAACATGGGCTTAGAAGATGATAGTGAAGATACTATATTTCCTTCTTAACTCCAGTGATTGCAAACTCTATAGAGGATACTAATCTGATAGAGATGTGAGCTGTATCATATAGACCATGCAAAAAACAACATTGGATTGATAGCAGCTAACACATGTTGGCGTTTCTTATCTCATGCTGTTATGTTCATTTCCTTATCTCACTTTTCTCAGGTTGGCGTCCTGTCCGCATGTAGCCATGCAGGGTTGGTGGATAAAGGCATTGCTTACTTTTATTCTATGCATCAAGATTTCGGGATAACAGCAAAACCAGAACACTATACTTGCATGATGGATCTTCTTGGCCGAGCAGGACGCTTGGAGGATGCTGAGGCTCTTATTAGAGAGATGCCATTTGAACCAGATGCATCCATGTGGGTGCTTTATTAGGTGCAAGCAGGATTCATCGGAACACTAAATTAGGTGAGAGGGCAGCTGAAAGGATATTTGAGATGGAGCCTGATAATGCTGGAATGTATGTTCTTCTTTCAAATCTATATGCATCGTCGGGTAAATGGACTGATGTAGATAAAATGAGGGTAATGATGCGGGAAAGAGGTGTGAGGAAAGTTCCTGGGTTCAGTTGGATCGAGGTGAAGAACAAGGTTCATACATTTTCAGTTGCCGACTCGGTGCACCCCGATAAGGAGAAGATATATAGTTTTCTAGAGGAACTGGATATGAAGATGAAGAAAGCAGGTTATGTATCTGCTACAGCAATGGTTTTGCATGATGTGGAAGAGGAGGAGAAAGAACACATGCTGAAGTATCACAGTGAGAAGCTTGCTGTTGCATTTGGAATTTTAAATGTTCCCCCTGGGAGGCCCATTCGAGTGATCAAGAACCTCAGAGTATGTGAGGACTGCCACAATGCTTTCAAGCATATATCTGCTCTTGAGAAGAGGTTGGTAATTTTGCGAGATTCCAATCGTTTTCACCATTTTAGTGGTGGGTCGTGCTCATGTGGGGATTACTGGTGAGAGGAAACAGATTTTAGCGTTGTCAAAGTTGTTCTGCAACATCATAATTTGATATTTACTGAAAGAACCCTAGAGTTTATTTACATGCGTTTTACCAGCAAAAGTTGCCCGATACCATACAAATTTCAAAAGGAAGAAATTTGGATGATACCATTCTGGATCAGAAGTTTCAAGGATATGTCTTATTGTGATTGGTTGAAATTTAGAATAAGATTGAATTCATAAAAGAAACCTGAATTGAGATACATTTTGTTGCTGTTGAAATGGTTTCTTGTGCCAACTTTGTGAAAACACCATATCTGCTTTAGACTGAATGATGAGGGAAGAGGACCCCTCAGAAATGAAGTGAGAAATATATGGTAAAGCCAGTGGTGGTGCATTATCATAACAAATGATGAAGAAAGATCCATGAAGCTGAGCCAGTATAATTGCTTTCATGATTATATGAAGAACAGGTCTTGAGATTTCTGGGGTATAATGAAGACATCAGTCATCCTATCCTTTGCTTTGTGCCCATATAAGCATTGCAAGTTTTGACTGAGATGCTTGGTTTAAGAATTCATAGATGGAACAGCTTAGAGAGGCTCACTACCACCTGAAAGATCAAACAAGTATGGAATTCTCCTACAGGCTGCAGAAAGCAAGCAATCCTGGATCATGTGGTTGGCATTTCTCTGGGGATTATTGTTAGACACGGATGTTGGAACAGCTTGTTTGAGTAAGCTCGAAACTCATTAAAGTTGGCAAGCAGTGATATCAGAACTATTCATTGATCAATGCAGCTTAATTCAAATGGCAATGTACATTACAGCCGTGCGACGATAATGCTGCCTCCCTGGTTTGGCTACAAATCGCAGCAATGGTTTATGGTGCTTCAAAAGGACTAGGTACAACATTGCCTGATACCAAGAAGACATCTTATTGCAGTACTCTTACCTGAGACCTCCGATATTTCATTCAGCAAGCTCTCCTTAAACCTGGAGCTTCCTTGCGAGCTTCACTAAACAACCCTTCTCTAGTACCCAATTCTCAATCATCGCCTGAGAGCTCTGCCCCTGGTCAGCGGGGACGAGATGCCCCGCCCAGAGACGACGACATGGCTCAAGCTCCCCCACCTCTGCACATACCCGGCCAACTCCCCATTCACCTTCCAAACCTTCCTCTCCGCCTTCAGGAAGTTCTCCAGGCCATCCCACTCCATCTCCTTCATCCAAGCCTCCGTCGATACCACCCCATCTCTCAAATCATATATCCCCTGGTACAGCAGCACCCTGCTCTTCCTCACCAGCTCCTCCAACATAAATTTCACGCTCTTCATCACATCTTCATGCAGAACACTTCCCACGGTTTCGCTGCACTCCTCCCAAACCACCCCTTTGGCGACACCCAATGCCTCCTTCACCTCATCCTTGTTCAGTAGAACCCCAACCATGTCGGATTCGTAAGGCTTTTCTTTGTCACATCATACAGAGTTGCCAGCCCCGTCATATTCTGTAGCCGCTGCAAGACGTGCCCTCTCGCATCTGATGCCTCCGACCACTTCTCCTTCAGTGTCAATTTCATCGCGATGCCCTGAAGCTCCTCAAGGTACCCTTTCTGCCTCTCGTTGATCAGGCCGGTAAAGTATGCGCTCGCCGCATGCGTCGCCACTTGCGCCACCGGATGCGTCAGCCCATTCCCAATCGCAACACCCTTTAAATTAATCCGGAGAGACATCGGTAGCTGGGAGTTCTGCTGCAAGATGTAGTAGCCGGCGGCCGGGATGTACTTCCCGGCGTAGCTCTCGCCGGTGAGGTAAAGTGGGCGGGTCTTGAAAGAGGAATTGGAAGAGAGGAAAGACTGGAGGGCGCCCCAGAGGTGTTTGGCGATGGTGGGCTGGTCCCGGGGGATGTCGTCGGGGTTGGCAGCGGTGCTGAAGCCGGTGCCGAGGGGCTGTCGATGAAGAGGAGGCCGAAGCGGCGGTTCCAGGCAGCGGGATTGGAGCTGAGGGTGGGCTCGTCGGTGGCGACGAGCCAGGGGCCGAGCTCGAATAGGTTGCCGAGCATGGAGGAGCAGCCGGGGCCGCCCTGGAGCCAGATGAGGAGTGGGGTGTGGGTGAGGGGGGTGAGGGGATGCTGGGCTTCGTAGTAGGCATAGAAGAGGGCAGCGGACGAATTGCAGGTGGTGGCGTTGATGGGAAGGTAGCCAGATTTGGTGGGGAGAGCTTCTTGGGGGAAGAGAGTGGTTGGAGTGGCAGGGAGGAGGAGGAAGGGAAGGAAGCAGAGGAGCAAGAAGAGAGTTGACTCCATCTCCATGGGGGTGATTGGTGAGTGGTGTAGAAGGTGGGGTTAAGTGTGCAGTGGACGGCCGACGCAGACTTTTCTGGTTTTGGTAACCCAATATAATATTTAGATAAATTACATCTTTGATTTTGATAACTTAATATAATATTTAAGATAAATTATAAAATATTTTTTAAATTTAATCTAATTTTGTTTACATCTTTTTACTTTACAAAAATATCAAAATATTTTTTTCAATTTTTAAGATATTTTAAATAATCCTACCATTTGTCTCTATTAACGAAATGATGTGACCATCGCATAATATTATTATTTTATAAAATAATAAAAATATTTTTTTCTTCCTTCATTTTTTCTCCTCTTTGATTACTTCTTTCTCTTTTGACATCCCTCCTTCCTCCTCCTTTCCTCTCCTCCTTTCCTCCTCTTCGATTGCTTCTTTCTTCCTCCATCACCAATGTCCATCCTCCCTCATTTCCCTTCTTCTTCCTACTCACTTCTTTCTCCTCCTCATCATTTTCCTTCTCCAAACTTATCTATGAGTTTTGCCCCTCTATGGCGGTCCCTCCATCTTCATCATTCATCACTGGCGACCTCTTCTCCTCCTCCATTTATTTCTCCTTATCCACTTCTTCTCTTTATTCACCAAGCCTCTCTATGAATCTTCTTTTTTCATGATGGCTTCTTTCATCTCCATTAATTCCTCATGAGCAATCCATTCTTCCCTCCCTTCTTTCTCCTCATTGCTTTCTCCTCCTCGTCATTTTCCTCCTTCAAGTCCGTCTATAAGCTCTCCTTCATAGTGACTTTCTCCATCTCCATCCCTATCCCTTCCTTGCCAGCAATTTTTCTTCCCCTCTTCTTTCTCATCTTCTTCTTTTCTCCATCTCCTTTTCTCCCCTCCAATTCATCTATGAGGCCTTCAATGCCACCCTCCTCCACGCCAATCTTTGCGATCCCTTCTCGTCCTCTACGGTGATTGCCTCTATCTTCGTTCTTTCCTCATCGGTGATCTGTCTTTACTCTTTTTTCCTTTCACTCACTTTTTCATCAAGCCCGTCTATAAGTTCTTTCCTCCACGATGACTCCCTCTATTTTACTCTTTTCTTGCCGATGATCTTCTTTCTCTTTCTTTAATCTCATCCATGAGATCTTCAATGACATCGACCCTCTCTACACCGATCTTCACAACCCCATTCTCTTTTTATATAGTAGCTCCGCCATCTCCATCCCTTACTCGTCAGTCATCCCTCCTATATGAGTGAGGGATATCTTCGTCCATTCAAATGGTAAGTTAATATTGTTTGTTGATAAGTGAATGGTAGGATCATTTTGAAATATCTCAAAATTTAAAGGATTAGTTTGATATTTTTAAAATCAAAAAGGTACAAATGAAATTGCGTTAAAGTTTACAGATATTTCTATAATTTTGAAAGATTTTTTTTTTGTATATTCTTAGTTGTATAGGTATTTTTAATAAAATTTGATAACTCTATGTAAATGCACAGTGTTCTCCTTTTGTCAAAAAAAAAAAAAATTAAGAAGATGGGCACATGATTGATAGAGTTTTATAATAAGGGAAATCTATTATCAAGATGGGATTTTTTCTCAAAAAAAGATTAAGAGGCGAAATTACATCGAACCGAACTGAGAAACTGTGTGCGTGGTATATCATATGACACCCGAAACAGCTACAGTGATATATGCAGCAGTGCTCGAAATGATGGATAATTTAAGGAAACTGTTCAAAAGAGGACACGTATAAGAAGTGAAGAACTCCCAAATTGATTGCCTATTACAAGACAATGGCATGAGGACTCATAATGCAGCAGCTGGGAGTTGTGTGATGCGGAGATTTTAGAACTAGAATCAAGCATAACCAAGCAGCAAAGCTATAGCATGCAATAATCAGCCCAGACTCGAAAACAAATCTGTGGTACTGCATAGACTGAATGAGATAAAAGACCACGTGTATGCCCACAGCAAAAGGAATCTGAACCAAGGGAGTGGGAGAAAACTTCTGTCCTGTCTTCACCTTATATTACATCATTTGTGCAGCATATTTTATGCCGTATCCATGAAGTATATACCTTCACAGGAGCACAAGGCACCATAAAGCACATCCAAAGTATGAAAATGATTGGCCATAAGCAAAAGCAGAGAAGTGGAGAAGAGCCAAATGAACAACCTAACAGTAGTGATAAGAGAACAGCATACACTTAAGGAATTAAGTGAACAGCCAGAACAACGCAGCTGCAGTGAGATACCCAGCCCTGAAGCAATACAAGCTGATAATTCAGTAAACAGCTGAGAAGTGACTGAAAGTACAATTGAATAACCCCTGTTCACCGATACTTCCAACTTCAGACAGATGCTGTTGAAACCAAGAGCAGTGATAAGGAATAATAGGAGAAACACCCCTGATCTTAGCCCTGCAACATATAGCAGATCTAAAGCCGAACCAAATGCAAGTAAAGTCAGTACACATAGGATTCTGATAGATAGCTGCCAAATTTGTCAATATAATGCAGAAGAGAATGAGATGACTTGCAGAATGCAAAAAGCACAATAACAAGAGGCAACGATAAACCAGAATTCCTGCAAAGGAACAAAAACCATCCTGCACTGTTTCATGTGTGGCGCAAAAACCAAATACCATATCCATCAGCTTGGAGAAGATGCAGCCACTACCTTGTAGAGCCTTACTCACCATGTAATCTGTCACTTTAGTTATTTCGAAAAGCATGAGAATTTTAAACATGAGTTAGATGTCTTCCACTCTCATAAATCCTTAGATGTATATGCACATACTTGTACCTGGAGGGATGAGTGAGCGAAGAAATAACGGCAGCATAATCACCTTCCAACCAAATAGAGGTCGCTTTCAGGTTATCTACTGCAGCCTAAAGTCACAGCCAAGCAGCAATATGTTTTGCAAGACATACTGATGAAGACCACAAGAGTTTGCCCTGAGCTGACAGTACATTAGTATTATGATCTCTAATAACATACCGAGCCGCCGCTTTACCAGATATAACTGAAGCGTCAAAGTTTGCTCCAAGTACTCTCAAGAAAAGAGGTAGCCACGATACTATTTTCCTAGATAGATATAGATATCTTATTGATAACAGCTATCTCAATACCTACATGGAGCACCTCTCCCTTGCACCCTTCTTGAAACAGTGTGGTCAAAAAATACAGAAGCTCTTCGAATGAGCTGAGAAGTAGTGTGACTAACTTCATTGAATATTTTTTCATCATGGATTTGTCAGAGCAGCCAAGCTATATATGCGACAAGCGTATAAATTCCCATTTTAAACCATAAATGATTAATGGCAACAAGTCCTAAATGGCTCAGGATCGCCTGGTATTCTCCCTCTTTTAGGCTTGTGATAGCTTTGTTGTCATCATATAATAGCTCATTCCAAATTGATATTAATCCTTGCTGCTTTCCTTCTCCATGTTGCCTTCCATACCCTCTGTCCAAGTCATTCAAAACCCCCTCAGCTGCAAGCTTCCGCTTTTCTCCTTCCTACCAACAATACCTTCAATTTTTTTTTCTTTCCTGATGAGAAAGGGAGGTGTCACCCCTTTGGTGAACCACCCAACAATTTTATTAAGAAAATATTTACATGGTTAAAGGGTATTTAGAAGGGCCATGTGCCTGCTCACGTGCGGAGGTGGCCAGGGTACTACAAGTGAATGGTCCCCTTATCTATTAATAATGGGAAACAAGGGAGAACATGCGTGAAATTGGAATTGAGGGGTGTTTGGTTGGGGAGAGCTAGGGTCTAGAATCGAAATAGAAATTGGTGACTCCTGTTCCAACCGTTTGGTTGGAAGGAGTTCGATTTCGATTCCGATTTCAAGATGGAATAGGATGACCCAATTTACTTAAAGCTCAATCTCTATTCTCCCCTAGTGATTCAAATTTCATTTTGATTCGGATCACAAACAAACACTTCAGAAGTATTGGCCATTTCGATTCCAATTTCGATTTCAATCTATTTCAATCTCCATTCCAGTTCCAATTCTAATTTCGATTTTGATTGCAAACCAAATACATCTTGAAAAAGACTCTTTAAACAATTACCAGCCCTTTGAGCATTCCTTGGTTAAACTCATAAGTTTGGTGATATTTTCTGAGAAAGCACCAAATTAGGTAGGTGTCCAGGTTTCCATGAGGAAGATGGACTGTTGGACAAGTGTGGTTGGGGGGAGGTATAGCTTCTCGTCAAAAGATTCTGCTATTTCTTTCCCCCCAAAAACTCAAGTAGATTTGCAACTTGGGCCTAAATTGACTTCCTCCAGCCTCTCAGAGATCTTCTACGGACGTTGGAGGCCTGGGCAAAGTTTAGAATTTGATGAATTGCTGCCCACCCAGATGGTGAGCCGTTTCCTTCGTACCAACAACCATGTCGCTTCTCTCCTTCTTCCTTCAATCTTAAAACATCCCAATACTTTGCATCTTAAGGCATGGAACTCGCCTCCATTCTATGATTCATTCAAAATCTCACAGCACAATGACGTTTAGCATTTTAATTCATGATAAAAGGAAGAAGAGTGGAAGAACAAAGCTTGAAAGGGCAGGCGAGAGTTTGATGTAACTTGGCCATAGAGTAGTAAATAAAAACTGGAATCGTGTCCCAACTAACACTTGGTTGATTGGCGTGTTCATGAAATGGATAAGAGGAAGAAACATGATATCTTGTCTAATGTTTGTCAAATTAAAATCTTGTCATGCTATAACATTATGTAAACAAGGATCGAGAATTTTGTGTTATATATTTTAAAATATTTTGCAAATTGTTGAGATCTGACTGGCTGACAACGTGAATGTGAATTTGAATTCCGCTGAGTGCCAACCAGATCCCTTTCACACCCACATGCATAAACTCACTGCTCCAACCTTGAGTTATTGAAGCGTAGAACAAATATTAAAAGATAATAATATTTTCACCTTGTAAGTTGATTTTGTGCTAGTAAAAATTTACATTACAACAATCATCCCTTGAAATTATATTTTTTATGGAGAAATTTTTTTTTTTTATAATTTATAACTGTTTGTTTCTGCAGCAATGTGTGGAGATGGATGCTTGATGATTAGAACGTATAGAAATGAATGGTTGTGATTGGTGAGCTATTTAGCGCGCTCGGTGTAAGGCCTAATTTCTAACGTAACAAATATACTAGCGACGCAAGGACACGTGTGACCGTAGATAGTTGCGCTGGAGTTGAGATGCACTGTGGTAACGGTGTATGCGCATCATCCATTCTCGTTTAGAACGTGACATGTGTGGACAGTTTCTACCGTTCATCTCTCGGAGATCACCGAAATAGCCCTTGCCTCATCTCCCTCTCTCCCCAAGAAACCCATCCCCGGTCACCGGTACCCGACACCGAGAGCCCATCTCGCCTCTTCTCTCCTCCTCTCCTCCCTGTCTCTCTTTCTACCCTCTCCCCTTCCTGCCTCCAATGCCGCCTCGCCCTCTCTCCTCTCTCCTTCCTCCCTCCCTCTCTCTTCTTCCTCTCCATCGGACCCCTCTCTGGATCCCCTCCTCCTTCCGCTTGCCCACGAAGACGCCCTTCGATTCCTCCTCTCATCGCTTTCGTCCCGTTTCTCTCCCGGTCTTCAGCTCAGGTAGCGTCCTTTCTGTTTCCTCGCTTTCTAATGGGTTCAAATTCTTGTAATTCTTGTCGGATTCATCTTTACTGTCTTCTTGTTCTTCTTTAGGTGCACCAGTCGTTGCTGAAGTGGCTATTGGATCGAGGGGAGTAGAAGAAGAAGAAGTGGAAGGGTCGAAATTCGTAGAGGTCGGGTACATAAGTACCACTCATGGGATCAGAGGGGAGCTCCGGGTGGTCTCAAACACGGATTTTCCTGAACTTAGATTCTTCAAGGTATTAAAGCAAAAGTGGAAAAGGACGATATCTTTAATAAGAAATATGGCTTCTTCTTTCTTTCTTGATTTTTAGCTTAGATGTTATAATATTTTTCTCTTTCTTTTTCTTGTTCGGTCTTTTGCTCCCGAAGCCGGGAAGAAGATGGCTGAGGACCCGTATTTTGGGGAAGAAATGATCTCGGAAGTGGAGCTTACAGGAGGTAGAAGCCACCCCGGGCAGAAGTGTTGGATTATTAGTTTTGGCGGGGTCGATACCATGGACAAGGTAAGCCCAATTACTCATTAATTAGTCCGATTTCTATTTACAAGCATTCTTTCTGCAGGGTAAGGCGACAAAAGAAAAAAGAAAATAGTGTTTGATCATGGTGTTAAGCTTTGAAAGTTAAAGAATTATAATTGAACTATATGATGGTTGTACGTCTTGTTGGGATATACCGACCGACCCTGACGCCGACTGATCATTATGCCGACTCTCCAACGGATCCCGACACCGACTCACCAATGCCGGCTCTCCGACACCGACCGGTGGTAACTCTTCTACAGATCCCGACACAGGTCCATCCTCGAGATGGACCAATCGACCGACTCCGCCCGACTGACAACGGGCGATGCCGACACCGACTGTCGGTAATGGCCGGTCTGGGCGTGTCGGCTTGACTGGCCGACACCGACTCCGACCGTCCGAAAGCCGACTCTATGACGGATGGGACGACGCCGACTCACCGTCAGGGCGAGCGGCGGACACCCGACTTCCACGGACCCTCCGGACGCCAGCCACACTCTGAAATCACTACCCGACGGCCAAGTCCCGACACAGTCGGCCAGCCCTCCAAGACTGCCGA
>KE504640.1:2610350-2628037 GCA_000441515.1 Elaeis oleifera | reverse complement strand
GGAACCACTACCGCCTCCCCCTATAAAAAGGGGTAAGGCAACAGCTCTGGTAAGCTCTCCGAAGCCCTCTCGAGCCCTCGAAGGCTCCCCCCCCCCCATCGCTGAGCTCTCTAGTTTTCTTTACTGTTGCCTAGTCTCCTCTCTGACTTGACCGTCGGAGGATCCCCGCCGGAGGCCCCCTCCGGTTTGAGTGGACTTCCCTTGCAGGCGCTCGCTCCCGGCGACCAGACGACGAGGGGATTGGCCGCAACACGTCTCAATCGCTTGCACCAGCTTTAACATGATGATCATGGAAGTCCTGAGCATAAATAAAATATGTGAGATTTCATGGAGGTTGATTCTTAAATCCTACCCTAACAGGAAGTTGAATGCAAATATTTGATACCCCAGGATGAGACTTTGTATTCAGGGAAGCAAATGTTAGGGAGAAAAATTTTGCGAACATGCAATTTTGCCGGTCAACAATCATCATAGGGTCTCCATAGATGCCAATGATATTGATTTCTTGGAATATCATCCCATTTCATCTAGCACTGTTGCTCCACATAAAATGAGATTGCCGTTCTCCTTTAAGGTAAGTTGACCTCTAGAATAGAATTTTGGAGATGGAATGTTGGTTTCACTAGGCTTTCTGCCATTGGTTTTGTAACTTTGGTTATTTGTTAAGGTTTTGAGAAATGTGAAAATATTGACTTCTTGTTCTTCTAAATGTGGGGATTTTTTTTCCGTGAGAGGAGTATTAGGTGCTGTAAAATTTGCAAATTTAGATAACCTTGAATCTGAGGATTTTCTGAGGTCATAGCCTGTGAATACTTCAAGATGTGTGACTGCTTACTGAAAAGATAAGCTTTTCATATATTAGTTATTAAGGAACCAAAACTTGGTATGAAGGCTGAGCATGTCATTATATAGTTGGAGTAAAGATCATATTGTGATATTTCTATATTGCTTTGGTTCAGAAAGCTTAGAAAAATGTAGAAAGCTTTAAAAAATTGTAGCTTAATTATATCAAGGTTCCAGATTGCATTATGTTTTTTTGAACCATCATTAACTTGGCTTATATATGAAAGAAGAATTCAGTCTTTGCTCTTTTGTACATCATTTAGAATTTGTTGGAGTTGGTTTTCTATTAGTCATTTTATTTACTTGGTTGCAGTTATTTTTATTTCAATATCTAGTATATTATTATTATTATTATTATTATTATATAGTATAATGCTGACTATCTACCTACATCTTACATCTTTTTCACCTCAGGCTAAGCAGATGGTTGGTTCAACTTTACTTGTAAGGGAAGAAGACAGGCCAGCATTGGAGGAAGGCGAGTTTTACACTCGTGATCTTGTTGGCATGAAAGTTGTTCTTAAGGTTCATCTTTCTTCATCATCTTCTTCTTTGTCATAGTTTTTTTGTGCTATCATACTTACTAGTTACAAGCCACTAAATTGAAGGAAATACAGCGATTTTTTTGGAACAGTGTTCCTCACTCCAGCTGTTTTGCGTTTGCAACCTTTTGACAGCAGCTCTATAATTTTCTGAAGATATACACTTAGTTTACACTTTCACTACACAAGATGATGTTCTTTGTAGTTTGATGGAGTTCATCTCAAACATATTTGACTTAGTCTATGAACTTATATTGATTTGTCATCTTTCCTCGATCATCAGTAATTTCAGAGTTCATTTTATTTCTTTTATATTATTTTGGTTCTTTCTTTAAACTAAGCTGGCTAGCCTTTCTCATTGAATTAGACAATAAATGTTCTTTCTCTTCCTTGCAGGAAACAGGCAGACTAGTGGGAACTGTCATCAATGTATTCAACCATGGTGCTAATGATCTTCTGGAGGTCATGCCTGAGTCATCAAAGCCAGATTTAAGTTATCATGGTTCACATGTATGGGTTCCATTTGTTGAAGCAATTGTTCCCGATGTTGACATGGATAAGAGAGAAATGCGGATCACTCCTCCAAAGGGACTTCTAGAGCTGAATTTACGTTCTGATGTGAGATCCAAAAAAGAAGACGCCAGCTGGTTAGGTCTGCTCCTTCTTATTGCATTTGAAATATCTGTATTGAAGATATGCTTCTTTACCCTGCCAGACTATCTGTTTTGAGTGGTAACCCGAAGTCTCCAATCGGAATAAGAAGGTTATTTGCATGTTTAGAAATAGTTCTGCATACTCTGTGTGCTTTTTGTGTTACCTTTTTCCTGTTATGAAATTCAGGTTCTCATATTCTGTCATTTACACCATATTGACAGAGTTTGTAGGTAAAAAATTTATCATCTAATGATGCAAGAGTCTTTGAATGACCTCATTCTAGAAATATGTTCCTCTACAAGCTGATCGCAAGCGCTATTCTTTCACCGAAAATGCGCTTGCTGGTTCTAGCTTAGTAGCTTATTATAAGACCTGTCTTGTTGTGTTGTTGAAACGTAAAGCTTATCTTTCAATTAAACTTCTTAAAACAGAGAGGTTATTATCCATGAACAATATCTAGTCAAACTTTGCAAGATCTCTATCTGTTCATGAAATTATATCAGTAAAATGAACAGATAACTGATTAATTGAACAATTTGCATACCATCAAATGTAATGTTAATTTCACGTATTATTGATGAATTTGTCCCAGATTTATCATTTGAACTAATTCCTTTACGATACCCCTGCACAATCTACTATAAAGATTTTCAAGAATTTTTGAGGTGGCTGTTCTTAAGATGCATTTGGTTATCTGAATATTAAGTATACTGCATGGTTTATAAAATTGCAGTTAGTTTCTGTCAGGCAACTCCTGATAACTTAGGAATATCCTAGTGATATTTGACTTTTGTTTGTGCATGAACTTTTCCACAGATAATCGATGTTTTAGATATGCTCTACAGTTTTTGAGATTGCAGTTGTTTGGGTGCTCAACTTCTTTTCTTGCATTTTAAACATGCGATAAGTTTACCAGCTAGCCCTACTATATAACTTTCATCTTATCAGGTGTTTCGATCTTTAAATTCGATGTTGGGACTCTTGACAGTTTTACATGGTCAACTTACTGGTTTCCTCGTTGTTTTCTTTGGTCCTTTTTCTTTTCTTTATTACAGGTGACATTCATTTATAGTCACCTAAAACTTGGTATGCACATCTCGTGCAAGCAGGGGTTCAGGTACCTGCTGCACTGACCCATCCTGTTGGTACCGTACTGTTCCAGAAGGCAAATGACATGCTAGATGAGTGTAGGACATTGGTTCCTTTGTTTTCTGGGAGATCCCACACCTTCTGCTCAAAACTGGTTGGGAAAGGCCCAGTTCAATTGGTGCCAAGCATGACCTAACTGAGTTACTCTTTTCGAAAAAAAGGAGAGCAGTAAGGAGTGCCATGCTCTCTTCTCTGCTGGTTCTTTAATGGGTGTGTTTCAATCTAAATAGAGGGAGAGAGGGAGGAGGGGAAGGTTGGAGACAATTTTATAAAATTTCATTAAAGACAAAAAAAGTTTAAAATTTGAATATTTTTTTTAAAAAGTGTCCAGTATGGTATTAGAATGCTAGATTGTCCCAAGGTTGAGCGGTGACATCCTTGCTATGTTTGCATTTGTCTGCATGCGTGCGCATGCTCAAGTTAATAATGGCAGCCCCGTGCATGAGGCTTCCACCATTGTGGGTCTGGGGAGGTTTTGATGTGGGCACCGCAGTCTATTTCCAATTTTCGAACGTGTGACCTCCAGTGCAAAATGAAGCAACCTTACCATTGTACCAAGGCTCGCCCTCACATGCTTAAGTTAATCAAAATTGTATTCGTTTGATGCTTGTGCAAAAACAATGGTTAGTATTTGGTTCACTACACCCCCACCTTCCTTCATCCTCTCCCTTCCCCTTTGTTTTTGATTTAATGATGTGAATGTGATTCTACTGATGAGATGCATAATTTAAGCATTCGGTGTATGATCATTATGGTGAACTATCACAGGAATGGAAAGAAAAAAGAAGTTTCAGCGACGTCTTATTGCAGCTAAAAGAAGTTGATTGAAATGGACCAGAACATCTTCTGGAAGGATTAAGATTTGGAGATAAGGCCCAAAAGAGTTGGCTTGCAAAGCAGATTGCAGAAATTGATTTCAAGTTGTTTCAACATGCTTTGGAGAGTTCTAGCATACATCATGACAGGTAGAGAGATGTCTCTTTCAGGCTAAGCTTCTACACATCCTGCATATTATGAATTCAGATATTATTTTCTGTTGAATTTTTGATGTTAAACTGTGTAGAAGTCCACTCGGTAATCTTTCATGATAATTTAACCACTGCACTCAATAAGATGTTACTAAGTTTTGCCTGCTCACCTACTAAAAACCAATGCTTGTAATATATCATTTCATTGTGAAAGTTGAGCTTTTAATACCTTTCCTATTCTCCGTTTTCATTGGCTTCTTTTTTATTTCTTTGTTCTTTATTCATTGACCTACCATTCAATTGCAGGTCATGGTTTGCTTTCTCTCTTTCATATCTGTACATTGTTAGTAAATTCACACAAGTTGATTATCTGCTTTGACAGCATTCTTCATCTTGCCATAACTAGCCATGGAATTGAAGGTCTTATATTAGGTTTTTTGAAGTTTTGAACATTTTTGTAGAATGTAAATTTATATTCCTAAAAACCAATTGCAAGTTAAAATTTGTATTTTCTTTTCATATATTTTCTCTTGTGTCATGTCTCTTGTATAAACCAATGCAATCTCCAGCTTGCTGCAAGACTGGAGGCTTTTCCTTGTGCATGAGTTGGCATGTTCTGTCTCTCTTGGAGTGGGTCAAACAAACAGTTAATATATATTGCAAATATGTCAAGTACCTTTTTTTGTTCTTCTCCCTGCCTACCAGGTAAAACTTGCAGGAAAATCCAAATTTGGAATCACTGCTTCAGAAAAATTCCATTTCCTGTACCTCCAAACACCTGACATGTATTAGATCAGTATTTATGACCTTATGCAATATTGGCTGTTATAGATGTGTAATTAAACTTGGAATTTGCTTAATGTCAAAAGCTTCAATTCTGCTTAGAGATCAAGAATCATGCAAATAAAAAAAATGCTATTGCATCAGTAATGTATGGGCATTTATTTATTTCATGTGAAATTCTCTATTTCCTAAATCAGATATCCATAACAATTAGAGGTCTAACTCGCTTTTTGAAATTATGGACCAGACGCAACATATCAGAATTTATTGATGCTAATTCAGCTGTATTGCTGAAGAACACGATGAGATTATCTCACAAATACCTCATGAGAAATGAAAGTGAAGGAAAGAATAACTTGAATTATGAATTGCACGAACAGGGTTTACAACTCCTTTTGGAGTCTAAAGCTGCTATCGTTCTTGTTGTAAATAACAAGGACACTCTTGAAAGGGTTTTTGAGACAGATTATGTTTGTGTTGGAAGACATGAACCTATGGTCAACCGGTTTGAAGAAGTACTTCTTGATTGCAAAAGATTTTTGAAGGTGAGCACAATATGTACATTTACTATAATTGTCTCAAGCTGGTTGATCGAAAGAATCCCTTGAAAAATTCATTGATGTATGCCGATCTTTTAGTTTTCTTTGGTTGAGAATTTGCATTATCTTCATGTCTTTTTTCCTTCTTCCAAAGTATGCCTGGCTCTATTGTTTAAATCTCTGCTTATCACAATAGGCTACTGCATTATTTTTTTTCTCTTTTCAAGCATGTTAGTAAATGTATAATTATCTTTCTGAATAAATATGTGTATTTCACCTACTTGTACATGCTTTCATGAATATTCACCTTTCATTGGTTTATATAAAGAACAATATCATAAGTTACACAAGTCAGGAGAGTCAATTCAAAATAAAGCAGGGACACAAGGACTATACAGACACGGTGTCATCCCCGAATTTAACTGCCTTAAAAAGGAGAGGTTTATCTTGCGATGCTTTTTTCAGATTACTATTTCAATAACACTTGTCATTTTTCTTCAAGATTTATCATCATCTAATTTCAACTTACCAAAAGCAAGTGTTTAAGTTTTTTCAAGAAAATGGATACAAACACCAAATTTCAAAAAATAATTAAATAAGAATAGATTTGGACATTGGGCATGCACTTACTTTCCAATAAGCTAAATATAAAAACTCACTATGAATAAAGACCATTTAAGCATATGTCAAGAAGATAAAGGCAGCAAAGAAGAAAATAATATTACACTTGTAAAGTGTAATAGAACTGCTTCCTATTGAACAAACCTCACAACTTCAAAGTTAGCTCCATATTTACTGGTCTACTATCAGCCCTGCCAACAGTAACTGCTTAATCACTTAAATGCCCATGTCATTTGAAAGTCTATACATTTGTAAATGAAACTAGGGGAAAACCAGCTATTTGGTTTCAAGAATTTTAACTTTCAAATCAAGGCAAGCATGTGCACTTAAAAATTACAATTACGTGCATTTGTGAAGGAGCTAGATATTCATGAAAGCTTTTCTTGACAGTCAAAAGAATAACTCACTGGGTGTGCCAGTTCTCTTCATCCTGAAAAATTCCTTCTACCATCTGAGAATCAAATGTGGTTAGTTACTCTGGAAAGATATTCACCATTCTTCATTATTTTGGAGTTTGTTTTATTAAAAAAAAAAAAAATCTTTGCATCTGTTTATCTTTGTTAACTTTAAGAATTGCGTTCACATTTAAAATCCAAACCACAATGTTATTCTTAATATATGTAAGTATGTATGTTATATGTGTGTATGCATAATGCAATTTTCTCTGACTGGAAAAGTTACATTTCAACACAGGTGGATGAACAGGTTATCTCAATTCCTTTAGTGATAGTTTGTCCAGCTCATGAGATACAGCTGTATAAAGATTGCTTATCAGATAATGAGTACTTTGGTATAATTAATCAAAAGGTAAGACATAATGTTCCATAGTGGATTATAATCAATCATTGCAGTAGATATTTTGTGCAAACTATCGGGAGTTTGTTCTGCTCTTTCATATTAGTGGTTATTTTGCTTTATCACTAAGATTTTACTTATCTTGACTGTCTGCACAACATTGCTTTTCTTCATTTCATTGTAAGGTAATAACCAGCTTTTCTTAATTCAGAAATCGTCAGTAAGAGACTGAGAAAACACATGCAAAATATAGAAGCATTTATGGAGAAGTAAGAGCATGATACCAGAATGTAGACATTTAGAGTATAACCATAGCGTAGGTATCCTTCTCATTCCATATTGTATCATAAAAAAGGTTTATAGCTAGGTAACTGACAAGCTTAGTTTTCTTAGTTTTAGTAGGTGGAAGAACTAGTAGCAATTAGCGGGGTTGAAGATGAGATTGAATGAGAATTAAGGGCCTTTTCGGATGCTTTTCATCCAGCACCCACATATAAGCTTGAATTGGTTAGCAAGTGGATTGTACTTTTGCCTATCTGAGAGGTGGGAAGGAAAGAGTTTCCACAGCAAACAGAGAAGCAAGGTCCACAGAAGTCAGGGAAGTAGTAAATTGTCACCTGGTTAGTGGTAGGTGGAGACCAAGCGGCCATAATAAACAGTGGAATCCTGCACAACTATGAAGAGTTTGCAGCCTGTGGAGGTGGAGGAAATAGCACCAGTGGCAGAATGTCAGTGTAGAAGCCTAGATTGCTCCTGTGGCTGACCCTACTTAGCCTTTGCCACCAATGATGGAGGTGTTTTTTACCTTGACCTAGAACTGGAACCTGTTGACAGAGCCTGTTGATTGATCATCCCATTATGTATGTATATAGGAGTATAAGCCTCGTTGAATGAGCCAAGGTTCCTTACTTTCATTCACTCTAGCTTCAATGAATGCCGAGCTAGCATAGTGGCTGCGCTCTTTGTTGAGGAGCTATCATAAATAAGCTTTTTTATTTATCCTCCCAAGCTGGAGCAACATCCGACTGAAAATGGGAGGGATCGGAGAGAGGTAAGGATGCATGTAGACGTGGGAAAGGAGGCTGCTTGATTTGGAAGGTAGGGCTTATCTAATATCTACATCTTAGAGATAACATAAATCACCTCTTTGTGGGAGTTTATCATTCATGAAAATTGAGGATTGAAGAATGCTGGTGTGCTACTCATCAATGGTTTTCTCTCCCTGCCTTTATTCCTTCTCACTACCTGGTAGACGGTAAGGTACCGGCAAACAATGGATGCAAAGCATCTGAACCAATGTTTGTTATTCTAGACCAAAGCAGACAGTACGAGGCGTACTGTATTGTATCGGTTTGGTACTGATATGCAGTAAAAGGGCATACCGACACTTAGTATGTGCCAAAATGGCCTTGTACCAACACAATAATAGGTTGGCACTGGCATGGGGCCTGGTATTGAAACGGCGAACCTTGATCCAAACAGCCTCGTAAGGTATGATAGGTGGTAAAGTGAAATGCCAATGGTGATCCAACACATGGCTCAATGAATGAGGTATGCTATTGTCAAAATGAAGGAATAAAATATGGCATGTTGTGCTTATGCTAACCTAGGCCTTATGCGATACATATACTGTACTGATTTAGCAACCAATGGCATGGAAGATGCACAAGCCTGTAAAGTAACATTGCTTGGTTTCCATTTAGTAAATTACACTTTATATGAGACTGAGTTCTTATATATGGTATGGCATATATCTGGATGTGTCTATGCATTATTAATAGTCCATAGGCAGTTTATAACTGCTAGAGTTTGTTGACTTGTAAAAGGAAAGCTTCATACAGTAATTTACTTGATGGATTGCTCTTGTATTTGTGGCTTTTGCTTTTTAATCCAGATTTTCTGATATGGAGCCTGCCATGTGGATTAGCCACTTCCTTTCAAGTAGATTGAATGGTCATGATTAGCCCTAGCATACTCTATAAAAGAAAACAATTTTGTTGGTTGTTATTTTCTCCCTACACACAATATATTCCACCATCGTCGTAGTAGATGGTTTGCATGATTTTCCTTTTCCCAGTTAATGTTATGGGCCGCACTTTCCTGGCATAATTCATTTGAAAAGCCCTAAATCAGTTTTATCACAAAAATTGTAAACTTTACATCTTTTAGATGATACAAGCGATTCGGTTAAATTATGTATTGCATGTGAGTCCTTTGTAACATTCTCTTTCAATCGTTCTTGTCTAATAGTTGTACTTCTATCATGTTGTAGTTATATAGCATATCATAATTTAGAATTATATTCAATTCTTATGTACTGCTGTGTACCCATTTACAGGTTTGGTTCTTAGAAGAAAGGGAGCTACCAATTATTAGCACCTCCACGGATCAGAAAAGAACAAAATCTTATTAAAGTCTCCTTGGGAGATACTCCAAGCACCAACAGGATGTGGAGGACTTCTCAGTTTACTTACCTTACACAAAGTTGTTGAAGATCTTAATGAAATGGGCATTGAGTATGTCCAGGTTAGAAATTTAGTCTGATCTATTTTTTAATATTATTGTTGGTTGTGAGCCTTTTTTCACCTTTTCATCAACAAGCACAGTAAATGTTGTTTTAATAAATGTATGCTACTAGTAGAAGTGTGTGAGAGAGAGAGGGAGAGGATAAGGAATTTTGAGCCTACACCTATATATTGAGATGTCACATATTAGATTTTGAATTAACTGCAGACAACGAATCAACTAATGTGGACAAATATATTACCAGCAATCCAGGATGTCCTACCTCCTTGGTGGGTTGTATCGTTAACCATCCTTCAAATTTCTGGGCTTCTTGCCCAGCACCCAGTTTGATAATTTCATCAACATTCCCCACTCATTTGCTTTTCAACTCAGGATCCTTGCCACACTTTATTTAAAACAGGAAAAGTTCACAAGTAGGTAAACTAGTACTATCAAAATGTAATCCGTCCCTGGTGAAGCCTGCAAACAAATCGTAAGAAACAAATAAGGAAAAGCAACTTTTGGATATTCTCATCTTTCTCAAACAGGGCCTATCCTTTGTCAAATCACTATTGAGTTTGACAGAAGTGGAAACCTTCCTCCAAGCCTAGTTGGTAGAACACAAATTATATGTAGTAAATGACTTCCAGATCATCTTTATTCAACCAAGTCACATCTTAGAAATGTGGTGAAAGAGAAGTTCAATAAGAAGTCTCTATTGGTGCCCCTTCTCCAATATTATATGTTATCAACATTCAGACACAATGGTTATTCCAAGAGGAATAAGTAAAACCAGAGGTTTCTAAGTTCCCTTTTTCTAGTGTCCTAGAGGGAAGACCTTCATTCCCTGTTTTCAGAGCAAATTTTTATCATAGCTTCTTTTCCAAAGCTTCTAAAGTAATACAAATGAAGATCTCCAGATCAACAAAAAGGAGTTCCCCTCCTGAGTCTCAGTTCAGCCATAAAAAAGCTCCCTAAATTCTATGTGACCCTTCTATGAACTTCAGGACAACCAAATGAGTTGCATGATCCACAACTATCTCCATTGTATAATTAGATTTATTTCCTTTCCCACATAGTTTTGCTTCTCATTTTCTGTCCACATAAGATGAACAAAAATTTCTGATGTATGGTCTCAAGTTTGGAAATTGCATCCTTTAAAATCCTAAAGATTGATCGAAAGATATGAGTGGTTCTGCAAATAATCCGAGTCAAGCTGAGCAGTAAGGTGGTCAGGCTTGACTCATCATGTGAAATTCATCTTTAAGCTTGTGTTGAGCTTGGCAAGGGATGTTCAAGCTCAGGTTGTTTGTCAAATGATCTGGGCTTCTCATTATTCTAAGCCAGCTTCTATCTATATTCACAAACTAAATGTTCAGGCTTGGTTCATTTATGAATTCATTTCAAAAGATATCGGAACATGGCTCCTTCCTACCAAACAAGCTTGAAGTAGCCTGGTATTGAACCAATCCCAAGATGTGAATTAACAGCTTGGTTGTTTGCAGCCCTAATGATTGGATTCAACATGGATTCATCCACCTTTTAGGGTATTATATTAGATCTGAGCACAAAAGGATTCTAATCATGCTCACTAATATGTCATTCCCTGAAGGACAGCTACTGATAACTTGCTCGTAAACTCAATTGATATTTGTGTGGTTATGTGAAAAGACAGGTGCTGGAACTCCATCATTTTTCTACATTATTGCATTATCTGATTACTACAAAACTTTAAATAGACAAACACATAAATGCAACTGAAGAACAAAAAGATCTTCAGGTGGAAGTGGATGCACATTATCATTTCAGATTTTGGTATCAACTAGCAACAGCTGCCACCTGGCACTGTTGTGATATTGTTGTTGGCAATGGTCATCTTGAACATATTATCACATACGTGTCCTGAAATGTGACAATTGAACTTGAATTCCAGGACTGCCAGTCAGATTTATCTTTGAAAAGTTGAGAGAAAGCTTACATCTGAAACCTGATGTGTCATGTCAACAAATTGATCTTCCCAGGTTGTAGATTTATTTGATAGCTTTACTGCTTTAGCTCTGAAATTCTAGTCCAATTTTCAGTCATTGATGCATATTGTATAGCCATAAGTCATCTTGCATGATTGCTGCGGCCAGAGTGAAGCGGCTGTTCAGAGAAATCTGAAAATGTATATTCCAGTATAAGAGAATTTTGAACAATCAAATTCATACTTTGAAAAATAAGACAAATGATTATGAAATAAACTGTTTCATGAAAATGCCCTGTTTTACCCATTTTGAGAAAATCATTTATGTAACTTGAACCAATTTATGCCCTTCAATCTCAAATTTCATATAAAGTTGGTCAACATCAATTTGTTTTAATAGATCATGAGCTTAGATCTTTCCGAAACACAAACATGCACTCTCTCTCCTTCCCCCTATCTCAATTAAGTCATATTGAGACATTTGTTGTTAAACCAAAGCAAGAAGTAGTTATGATCTATGAATTTCAGGAGGACACATGACTTTGTAATTATAGATATGGGTTACCAGTCAAGTCCGCATGCCCGTTATGCCCTAGGCAACACATGCTACAACGGTTGGGACAAAAGGTCACAATCACGTGAGGGTGAAGTAACTCCAAAAACCCATCCTTGGTTCGGGTTGTGGGCTGCAACTCGCCTGTGTGAAGCCGGAATCACTATGAATCACCGATCAATCATATGGTGATGAATTCGTTCCCAAGCCTTGTACACACTATGAGAGCTAGCCATATCTAAAGTCATTATCTCAACCGTAAGGAGGGAGATGCCGAAGGCGGGGCTAGTGATTGGAGTGAAGTTGTAACAAGTTAGCTGTATTGAAAGGTGTAGCTGGATCACCTGCCTTGTATTTTTACATCTAGGATACAAACTGTATTATTGATAATAATAGAAAGTGAACATTATGACAAGAAAAGTTTGATTCAGAGGAGAACCAGTGATGGAAATTGGAACATCATGCCATTTTGCATCAATTACCTGCTGATGTCAACTCATTCTTCCAGCTTTTTTCTCAATCTATATTCTTGATAAGTAGATCATGATTCTTGAAGTGTAATTCTGAGGCAGGAAAGTCCGCTTCTTAAGAGAGCATTATTATTGCCCATAGTTATTTCCTGAATATGTGACAGATTCAGCATGTATAACTTGGTCGATAAAGCTTTTGTTGCTTTGACTGGTCATGAAGACTCAGCACATGGTTCTATGCTCGATAGACCCTTCGCTGCAGTGTAGATTAGGTTTGCTATATAATCAATCAAAGTGCAAATTATAGTGATCACAGTTTGATGTCCTAAGAACTTCCGCATGCAAATATCAACGTATAAAACACTAGTTGACTTTCTAGTTTCTGCCTGGTTCTCAAGCTTAATGATGTTGGCTGTTGACGTCTTTTACAGGTTTGCAGCTTGGATGACAGATCCACCATCGGGCATCCACTTTTTGTGGGGTTCGTTAATTCCCATGGAGCAGATGTTGGTATCAAATTCATGGAGGGCAACAAAGGAGATGATGAATTTGACCTTATTTTTCCATGAGGTTTATAAACAGTATCAGCAAACAATTTGATAGCCTCCAGTTCCGTGCTGTTCCAGAGCGACATGTGCATGTCGAGCAGGTTGAGAATGAGTGGACTACGGTCCATCCAGACAAACCCAACTCATGTCATCTTTGCTGTTCAATCTACAGCGCCTTGAATGGTTGCCCTCTTGACAGTATATGTATCATGCACGTGATGGGGTAACTAACCTTTTCTTTGAGCAGATCATATGAAAAAATGGAGGGAAAAAAACTGCTGTATGTATATTACTGTATAAATAATTCAGCATTATCTTTCCAATACAAGTTTTTATGTAAGAGGAAAATGTTGAAAATGGTTCTGGCCTTCAATGGTTAATTTGAATCATGATGGAGAGAGTTTTAGGTGTAGCCTGGTTGATGTGTTGTGACAGTTGGATATTAACTTTTGCAGGCTGATGGTTGCATGTCAATAAGTTGTTTATTGCACAAGAAGTTGGCTATTGGCTTGAATGGTTTGAGGGTCAGAACGAGGAGAGGTGTGAGTAAAGGAAATCCTGAGTCGTTAAATGTCTAACCCTTTTGATTAGGAGTCAGATTTTTCTGTTTCTGTGGTGCTGAGCATCTTGATAACGCTTGGTGAAGCCCGAAGCCGTATGCTCAGGTATCTGAGTTGTTGCTTTGATATGTTTTTATATCCAATAAAGCTGGTAAGAACCTGAAAATGGGACCCAATGTGTGACAGCTGACATGGCATTGCTACTTTCATCATGATATCGGTTCTCAAAGAATATAATATGTATAAAAGACAGTACTTTGACAACAGGAGAGGAAAATATTGTCTGATACATGATATTGTATTTTAGCCCATCAGCTCATCCAAGCCAGTTCCGGGGCCAAACTGGTTGCAACACACTCTAGCTATGACTTGTGATATATTATAGCAAATTAGCAATCATGAGCTTTCCTATTTGTTCAATGAAGTCTTTGCTGCTCTGGATTTGTTTGCTGGTTCATGCAATCCTCAATGATAGAGGCCGCTCCGCACTCCTGCACTGCAAAGTTATTTTGTGCCAGATTCACCTCATGATTGCGATAGCTGCAGCCCTGACACTGAGATGCTATTATTTTAATTAGTTGGGTAAATTATATTTTTGATCCCGAAGAAAGTTAGATTTTTTTTAAAAAATTTTTAAATTATTAAAAAAGAAGAAGAAGAAAAAGAGAAGAAAGAAATAAAGTTTAGCCCTGTATTTTTGAATATTTTAATATTTTTTTTTCGAATTTTGATCATTTTTTCTCGTCAGAGATCTCTGCCGGGAATAATAGGTGCTTATATGGTGAAAAATGTCAAACAAAAATGACATGATATAAATGACATGGTATACAAATGATGATGTGACATAATGAATAAAAATTTTATTTGATGATATAGTATTAATATAAAATTTTTAGAAAGTATTCAATCATCGAGTCACATATCAGCACTCATAGGTGGTATAGCATCTATCATGAAATTTTTCAAAAGCGTCTAATCACTGAATGACATGCCATTACTCATGATGATGTGGCATGGATGATGATGTAGCATCTGATGTGAAATTTTTTTGAAAGTATCCAACATCGAGTGACACGTCAGCATCTATAAGTAACGTGGTATATTGGTGATGACGTGATATATATCATAAATTTTTTTGATAGTATCCAATCACCCAGTGACACATCAAGAACCATATATCGTATCATCATCCATGTACCATAAATTATATGTTGCATTCTCTAAGTTTCACAAATATTCTTAAATATTTTTTATACTTAAAAAAAAATTTCTAATTAGATCTTTTGATTTTTTTAGTTTAACTTTTTAATATGATGGCGGTGATGATTCTGAGCCGAGACGAGTCATTAATTGGATGCATTTAAAAAGCCAAAAATGACAGCAGTATTCAAGACAGAGAGCTACATTAAGATCCAAAAATGGTCTAAAAGTAGATTAGATTCGAAGATCTGAAGATTGTTATTGTGAACATAGCAACTGTAGTGAACCAATAGTTCAATCTCGGCCATCCAGGTCCTCGGGCATAGCCAATGTAAGTAAGGGTTAGCTACAACCAACTTAGGGGTGTTGGTCCAAATTGTGCAGGTTGTCTGATCCAACAAGAAGCCCGTTTTGGGAGAGTAATTCTCCTCGCGATCATGAAAAGACTAGATAAGAAAGATTTAACCATCAAGATCAAATTTTACCCCAAAGGTAACTGTCGGCTAGTTCTGCATTACAAACATAGAAACCCGATCTCCTCTAGCATGAGTCAAGCGTACTTTTCGAAACAACCAATCCCACCGGTGTACATGATTTTACTCCTCTATTAATAGGAGAAAAGGGGACCCCAAGTGAGTTCATACAACACTCTGTCTTCCTGTTCTCTAATTTCGAGCTAACTTGAGCATCAAAAGTTTCCATCGGAAACAATCTAATTAGAAATTTTTTTGTAGGTCATGCTCCCGTGTCTGGAGTCGTTTGACTCAGCACCTCATCTTCAACCAAGGATCCTTCTTCCTCATCTTCTCTTGAGGAGTCTTTGGCCCAGGAGTCCACCACCCAGCTTTCATCCAAGAAGATCAGTTCTGACCTCTTTGATTTGGAATTTGGCAGCAATATCGGTGACAATAAAAAGTATGTGAGCTTGGCATTCTCAATTTCGTTATTGTCAAGTCCGCTACCACTATCGAATTTCTACTTGAAAAAAATAGATCGATAATCGTGGACTACATAACTAAAGATCTTAAGTGTTTCCTGAAGTAGAATATATCTTTAGGATCACAACTATTGCTTTGTAGTTTAAAAATTTCTATTTAGGTCTTTAATTTTAAATATAATTTAATTTAAACTCTGCGACTGCCAGACCAAATGCTCGGACGAACACCTCTGCTGCAGCAAGCCGCCCTCATGCAACTTCACTGCAGTGGGCCCTACTGCTTGAACGGACGCTGCATGCCACAGAGCCGCGCTATACTATGCAAGAGGCACTCATCTCTTGCATGGACACTGCCGCCTCGCGGCTCCACTGCAGTTGGCCCACCGCCCAGATGGACACCGCATGCATGCGGTTCGACATCATGTGCCGCCACTGCCACAGCTGCCTTCACATACCTTTGCCACCACTAAGACGGTCGCCGGCCCCGCCACTAGGACGGACGACATGCACATCCGACTACACTGCCGCCGCCACTTCCGGACCCACTACACAAATATCGCCGACGCTGCCACCGCCGCCACTACCGCCCTCACGCCACTCCACCGCAATGGGCCCTCTTCCATCGTCGATCCACGGATGGAAGAATCAATTTTTCTTCGTTTCTTCTTCGCTATCCTGGAGGTTTCCTTCTCGCTGGGGCGACCCTCGAACTTGACCGAACGAAAACAGTCGAGTGGAGGCAGAAGACCGAGAGGACTTTCACCGACTGAAGGATATGTCGGTGCCGAAGCAGAGAGAGCTCGTCACCGAACAAGCTCTCTATGACGCCGGCCTAAGTTCGATTCCCCGCTTAGGTACAGTTCGATCTATCGGTCGTCTTTTGACTCTTTCATTCGTCTTCGGACTTGCGCTAATCTTTCGTTGAAATTGCAGGCATGCCGCCGAGAGTAAGACTAACAGATGCCGACATTCGGCAGCACGCGACTAAGAAGAGACCGATGCCTGGGACCGGACCTTTGCGGCCACCCAAGAGGCCCCAGACATCATCCCCGACTGCCATTGCGATGGCGGCTGCGCAACCTGAACCAGTCATCGCCTTGTCGGCGCCGGCGGTGCCACCCGAGACGCCGTTCGAGGAAGGGGCGGCAGGGGGGGTAGCCGAAGGATTATCGGCGGCCTCGCCTATGGAAGAGGTTCGGGTCGAAGCATGAGAGCCCGAACGACCTGCGGCAGCTCCCATCGCGCCCTCGGGAGGAACTCAGTCGAGTTCAAGCTTTCCATCCTTCTCCGATCTCTGGGCCTGGGCGACTGATCGGGAGAAGGCCCCGATGGCGCCGCTGGACGACACAAGGTCGGCGAACCGTGTCGCATCGTCCAACGTTCGGATTCTCAAGGGAGCATCGGCCCTAGCCAACCATAATTTGGCCAAGAGGTTGTGTCAGGCAACCATTCTCCCAGCCGATCGGGAGCTTTTGAGGAGTCGGCAAGTGACCGAGATGCTCTCTTCATTCTACCCAATCATGATCGGGTGAGTTCTTCTTTTCTTTCCTCTTCATTATTATTTTCATCATTTTATTTTCTGACGACCGGCCTTCTACTTGCAGCTGATCTACAACATGTCCGAGTTGGAGGTCGGGTACCGGAGGTTTGGCGACATCCGGATGGCCTGGAAGGATAGGGCGGAAACCATCGAGGCCAAGAAGGCAACACTGGTGGAACAGCTGAAGCTGTCGGCTAACTGCGAGGTCAGACCCGAGGAGGAGATTTTCTGACTCACCGACGGCCTGGCTACCTCGAAGGTCGAGCTTCAGTCGGCCCGCGAGCAGACCAAGCGCAAGATCCGTACCGCTCATCAGCTGCGGCGTGAGCGGGACGGTTGCATTGGTGAGCTCGAGGCCGAGCGCGAGCAACTTCGGGTTAGCCTGAAAAATCTGGTTAAGGCCGAGGAGAACCTGTCCACCGCCCAAGCCGACGCCGACATAGCGAAGATGGAGGCGGAGTCGGCTAAGAGACGTTGAGTCGGGCGGTGGAGGACTTCCGCGGCTCGGGCGAGT
>KE504640.1:2575125-2605905 GCA_000441515.1 Elaeis oleifera | reverse complement strand
TTTACGGAGAGTTTGGATTCTCCAAGCATTTTCATCTGTAAAAATGATTACATCATCCTGACGTGATTTCTTCGTCCACTCTCCTTCAGCAGTCGTCCCTCGGTCCAGTCGTTTGGAGATCATGTTGATGACTCCGGCAGTAGGCTGATTGTTCACTGCCTCTTCAATCGGTTGGAGTCATCGGTCGGAGAGGGGTCGAGTCGGCGGGTCTCTTCGATACTTTCCGAGATACCCTCGTCGTATGAGGGCCTCTATTTCATCCTTGAGTTGGATGCATTGCTCGGTGTTGTGACCGTGGCCCCGATGGAATCGACAGTATTTTCTCCGATTGCGGCCCTTTGCCTTCAGAGGCGGAGGCCGTCGCAGATATTCCACTCCTTCGATCTCCATCAGGATCTGCGCACGAAGAGTAGAGAGAGGTGTGTAGGAGTCATACCTATGTTGCATCAGTCTCGGACTCCGCCGTCGGGGCAATCTCGAGCTCTGTCGTTGGGGTGAGACCCGTTTATCGATCGGGAGCCTGCTGGATTCAGCAGGAGCCCAATTTTTCTTTCGCTTCTCCTTCTGTCTCTTGCTCTCGATCAGGCATCGATCGGAAGCTAATTCGTCCATGCGCATGTATTTGTACGCGCGCTCCAGCAATTCGACATATGTCAGGGGGAGGGTCTTGTCCAAGGAATATGTGAATCGGGACCCCCTTAGCCCCCTCTTCATGGCTGAGATAGCCATATCTTCGTTGAGGTCCCGAACCTCAAGTGTGACCGTGTTGAATCGGACCACAAAGTGTCGGAGTGTCTCATTTTTTCCCTGCTTGAGGGAGAAAAGACTGTCCGAGGTTCGTGACGGTTTTCAGTTGGTGCTGAAATGGGCCACGAAAGAATGTTCGAGCTGTCCGAAGGAGTGGATACCTCCTGAGCGAAGGCCGGAGTACCAGGCCCTGGCAGCTTTACGAAGTGTGGCGGGAAAGTCGATGCAGAGGAAGGCATCGGTTGTCCTTTGAATTGTCATGAGAGCCTTGTAGCTCTCCAAATGGTCAACTGGGTCGGTGAAGCCGTCGTAAGGCTCCACATGAGGCATCTTGAACCGACTAGGGATCGGTTCGTCGAGGATAAATCGGAAGAGAGATTAGGTGGTCCGAAAGTTGACGTCGTTTGAAGACTTCTGACCATCCGCCTGGAGCTGGGCAAGCCGACGGTCGATTTCTTCGAACTTACATTCGTAGTCGTCCAACCGTCGGTGTTGAGAAACCCCAGGGGTCGAACCTCCCGACAAATTTGAGAGGGTGACGGACGGTGTCTGCGGCCGCTTCTCCTTCCTCGCTCGCTCCAGCTGGGAAGGAGAGGGACATCGAGACCGATGGGTGTCACGCTGTGGCTGCCTCCCCCTTCTCGGTGGGAGTGCTGAGACGGTTGCTCTTGAGGAGGAGACGGAAGTTGATGCGGGTGTCGGCGGCTGCTTCTGGACGGCATTGGGTGCGCCGCCGGTCGTTCCGCCGGCGGTTGCGGCAATTGGGTTGGTTGTTGTTGAAAGTTTTTGACCGCATCTGTCAGAACAGTCATTTGCCGCACGATCGTCGCAATCTGTGCCTCCATGGTCACCACAGGATGCAGAGAGCTGGGTTCTGCCATGGAGGGTAAAGGAGGGGCCTCTTCTCGGCGGGAAGAGTACCTCGCCGATCCGGTAGCTCTCGATCGCTGAGCCCTGATTTTTGTCATCTCAAGAGGTTTCTCAAGTTCTATGGAGCTCGCTGTCTTACCGCCGCCGCGGCCGACAGCCGCTCCCGCCCTTCCTAGCGCGCCAAATCTGTTGCGGCCAATCTCCTCATTGCCTGATCGCCGGGAACGCGCACCTGCAAGAAAAGTCCTCACTGACCAGAGATGTCTCCAGCGGGGATCCTCCGATGCTTAAGTCAAAGAGGAAACTAGGCAACAGTGAAAAAACCAGGGGCTCAGCGAGAGAGAGAGAAACCTTATCAAAACTGTTGCCTTATCCCGTTTTATAGTAGAATGCGGTATGGTCCTGCCATTAATGGTGTAGACAACTGGGGAGTTATCAAATCACCAGGGGCTATCAAATCATCGTAGGTTGTCAGGTCATTAGAGTTAACCCATGTTCTTGGCAGGACAACGCCCCATGGCGGTCGTACAGCATATTCTTGGCAGGACAACAGCCCATGGCGCTTGTACGGCATTTGAACGGGCTAGCCGACTATATGTCGGTGTTTGGCTGCCACCCCGACAGTGAGTCGGTGATATGTATTTGGCCGTTTGGCTGGTTGGAGACAGTATTGGTCTGTTTGGCCGGCATATTTTTGGCCGGATATTGTCGGCGGTCATTGTCGGAGTCGTCCGTCCGTCCAATGGATAGAGTCAGACGTCGGTCGGATCGTTTCGAGGATAAATCGGCGTATAGGGGTCAGCCGGTATATCCCAACAGGCCCCATCACTCAAACGGATGCCGCATGTTGTGAAGCCGCTTGCCGCCATGCCAGCTGGATCCGACTGCATTTGTCACTGGCATGGACACCGGCGCCATCGTAGCCTTCTTAGTGCAGCTCCGCCACAGTCAGCCCCATCGCTCGAATGGATGCCGCATGCGTGCGGTTCGATGCCCGGCACTGTAGCTGCCACAGCTACCTTCGCGCGCCTCTGCCGATCTACCGGGACTGTCGCCGGTTGGACCTCTCGAAAGGATGCTGTGTGCATGCGTTTCGATGTCCGACGACATCGTAGCCGCCTTCATGCGACTATTGCCACAGCCGAACCAACCGCATGGATGAACGCCGCCTTAGTGGGCCCCACCTCTTAGACGGATGTCGTGTGCCATGGAGTCGTGATCCATCGTGCTGGCCACATCCGTCGCTTGCATAGACGCTGCCACCGCCGCAGTCGACCTAGCCGGTCGGAAGAACGCTGCGTGCATACAGATCGACGTTCGGCTGCCAAAGCTACCTTCATGGGTCTTTGTCACCACCTATATGCCCGTGCGCATCACTGCTTGGACGGACGCTGCATGCGCATATTTCGACATCAAGCTTCATGGCAGTTGGCCCCACTGCTTGTATGGATGCGGTATACATGTGGTTCCATGTTTGGTGCCGCTGCTGCCACAATGACCCTCGTGCACATCTGCCGCCACGGAGATGGCCATCGGCCCCACCGCTCAAAGGGCCACCATGTGCGCACGGTTCGACATCCGATGGTGAGGCAACCGCCACGTTGTGGCTCCTTCAATTTGAAATGCATCCAGTGACGCATCCCGCTTCAGAATCATCATATTCCCCATCATCATATTAGAAAGATTAAATTAAATCATATTTAAAAATCAAAAGATTTAATTAAATTTTTTTAATTTAAAGACCTTATAAGAATATTTATAAAATTTAGAAGATGAAAATTATAGTTTATCATATATGGATGATGATATGACATGAACGATGATGTGACATATGAGTGTTTATATGACATTTGATTGCTGACATGTCACTTGGTGATCGGATAAAAAAATTCATAATTCATGCTACATCATCATCCATGTCAGTCATCTATGCCACAGCACGATGGGCATTGACATGTCACTTGATGATTGGATGCTTTTGAAAAAATTTCATATCAGACACTACGTCATCACCCATGCCATGTTATCACACATGTCCACGCCATCTATACTATGTCATCTATGGGTGCTTGTCACTTGGTGATTGGATATTTTTGAAAAAAATTCTACATCAAATGCTACGTCATCACATGTATGCCACGTCACCTATAAGTATGGACATGTTACTCGGTAATTGAATACTTTCAAAAAAATTTCGCATCAGATGCCACAACGTCGCTCATGCCACATTATCAAAATAAAATTTTTATCCGTTATGCCACATCATCATTCGTATGCCATGCCATCTATGCCATGTTATTTTCATCGGATGTTTTTTGCCATGTAAGCTCCAGTTATCGCTAGTTAGAATTTTTGATGAGAAAAAATGGTTAGAATCTGAAAAAAATCATATTAAAATGGTTTAAAAAGTATAGGGATTAAACTTTTTTTTATAATTTAAAATTATTTTTAAAAAATCCAACTTAGTTTGGGATCAAAAATTTAATTAATGGGTTTTGCTGTGGGATTCTAAAGAATTTTTTAGTCTTTTTATTATTTATTATTTTTGATCATTAAATTAAATATAGATCACTGAGATTTCAATCAGTTGAAGTACTAACTTACATGGATGATATGTTAAATATTTAAATTATAATTATTTTATATCATAACCAAATTGTATTTTTTTATTTTCAAAGAGCCTTCTCCGTGTGATGAGGGGGAGGGGTGGGGTAGAGAAACCACATGGTGGGTGGTGGGTGGTGGGGTGTGCAAAGGTTGCAGTGGCATGGGAGGGGTGTGCGTTGGGAATGGTGCATAAGGCGGGGCAAGCATGCATAGGGGACGCCAGCACAGAAGCTATGGGCACCAAGATGGGGATGCGTTGGAGAGATTGAGGCAGAGGAGCCACGTGCGCCCGAGATGAGGGGGTTAGGGGAATCGCTGGCATGCGAGGGGGAGGACGGCGCAGAAGGCGCGAGTGTCAGGATTGGGGGTGGGCTACAAAGGACGGAGGAGCCACGGGTGCCCTGAGGGGTCGGATTTGTGGGAGAGATGAGGATGAAGAAGTCATAGGTGGGGATTGAGGGGTGCAAAAGAGCCTGATGGGGGTAGTGGGAGGCTAGACACGTGAGCAAAAATAATAATAATAATAATAATAATATTTTTTAAAAATAATAAATATATAAAAAAATAATATAATATTTTAAATATTGTTTATAATAAAATATTATAATAGAGTGCAGTAGCAAAATTCTTAATTTATCCCTAATAGGTCCGCGCTCATGATAATTGGCATCAGAAAAGGCAGACAATAAAATAATTTGGAAACCTTACGTTTTCATGTAGCAGCCAATCAAATCAAGGCTTGCACTCTCGTTTCATTTCCCCCGGTAGGTTTGATGATGACCGACGCTAAGCCATGCATAAAATGCTAGAAAGCAATCATGTCCTCCCTTTCCTTGGTTCTTTATATTCCATTTAAATAGTGATAACAACCCCCGATGGTAACCTCAGTACAACGGGTCAAACAATGATACCATCATTCATTTTACCGGACACTTTGTACAAGGAATATCAATAGCGACAACATGTGTGATTAGCTGTCACCACTTGGCGATTCATTGGATCTAATCATCACATGGCTAGTGCAGTCAAATTATAGCCAATTCTCTATCGAAAACTATTGCTACAGGATCTTTCATACGCAATAGAGCAGCCTCATCAATCAAGCTATAGTCATTATCCTTTCCACATGGATATTCCAGACCCAGTGAACTTGAGAAAAGCTCTAAAATTTTGGAATAGTTGGAAATGTGTGATGGAACAGAGAGGGACCTCCATTGGCAGAGTTCTACTAAAGTAAGACATAGTGTACTCAACCAAAAAAAAATCAAATTTCTCCTTTCTAAGGCATTTTTGCCCGTGGAGGTGATCCACCGCTTCACATTCCAACACCTACTTTTCTCGCTGTGGAAACTTCCTGAGGACCGTCCCTAACAGCCGTGCAGACGGTATATCGTAATAAAATTAACGAAAACCCTTCCTTTTCTCCCGTACGTTGATAGTTTCAAAGGAACCGCACTTGCACAAGGCGAAAAAGCATCCCAACGTTACAGAACGGCAGCACGCGCACTTCCACGGACAACAGCCGGTTCGTTTGCACTTCACCACCCACCTTACTGTAATTTCCTTTATCCCGAGCCTTTTCTTTACCTTCCACTTTCTGACTTGGAGCGGGTAAATCCCATTATTCGTGGCAGCAGAGATGGTGCAATGATCATGGCATATTGATGTGCGCCTGCCTAATACATCCTTGACATGCCGAACTGAACAGCACCAACCTTCCTGTGAGCACCTGCAGCAGCTGCAGCCGCTGCTGCAGCAATCCCATTGAAGGGGGATTTTGCCTGTAGCAAGTTTGCCTCCATCGTGATTCTGTCAGCTGCATCAGCCCTTGTCCCCCCTGAAAGAAAGAAGGGTGAAGCCCTCATATCAAGCGCTATGTCTGGCGCCATCTTGCTGGGTATGAACTGTTGAGGTGGTTTGTGCTGCTGTATATTATACTCCCTCTCCACCTCTGCTGTGTCTCTGTCGGAGTTCTCCGACTGGTCCGTGGTCCTGTGGAAACAGTAAGCTGGAGGAATGGCAGGATGCGGTGGAAGCACAGGATTCCTCATCAGCCTTCTTGGGTCATAAGCATCCTTAAGACTTCCATTCTCGTAAGGCATTACTGGGCCAACAACCTTTCCTGGCCTAGCTGGAAATCGGGGAAAAAACAAAGGGTGTCAATAGTGCAGCACTGGAATCATATCCGCTTCTTCCTATGGTTTATTTAGTACTGGAGCACATACCAGTTGGAATCCTCTGAGGCGCCTGTGAAGCCTTTGACATACTCCCCGACAACCTTTCTGTGTCCCGAGAATTCTTACATACCTCGTCCGAGGTCTGCCACTGCCTGTCTCTGTATAAAGCCATATTGGGCTGTTCCTTGGGAGGAATTGGAGTGGAATGGACCATGGTAGACCTAAAAGACACAAGTAAAAGATTATCAAATATTGACCAAAAAAATTCAATTGAAGGAAAAGAGGTGTGTGTCTCTATGGAAAGACAAATCTCAATCAAACAAAAATAAAACTGGATATTGCAAACCCACAAGCATTCCAACAGTACCCTCATTAAGGAAATTGCGCAACTATGCAAGTTACGTTTTGCTGAACAAGAATGCATAGAACATGAACTAAAATAAACTAACAAGAGACGTGGAATAGGAAACTAAGTTATGCCGGTATATTACAATCAAATAAATAATACTTCAAAATAGCTTGTTATCATATATTCACCAACCATTTTCTATGAGATTTCCAACTCACAGTAACCAAAAAAAACAGAAAAAGGTGTTTTGGTTGCAGGATGGGAGGATGTCCCCCCAAATTCTTGCCAAACACCTTAGAATAGTAGTTTATACAATGGCGGCGGGATATTCCCACAACGGTATTAAGTTATTCCACCAAAATTTTCGAGAAATAGATTTATACCATGGAATAGGCTCGTTCCTAATTTCTTCAATTACTATTTCCCTTATCCACTCTATAGACACTCAGAAAAGTGAGAGGGCAATTTGATCTATGTGATAAAATCCAAACTATCGCAAAGTTCCATATGCATCGAATGCAGCTTATTCCCTCTATCTATTCCCTGCACTCATTCCTCAACCAAGGGGCAAAATAAGTCTATTCCGCAGAATGGGCCTATCCCTTCAACAATGTAAGGGATATCCCTTCCAAAGCATATTCTGCAACCAAACAGCACCAAAATTGGTTGTTCCTTATGCATATACACACACACATATATATATGTATAACACACACACACACACACGCAATATTAAATTTATTTCAAAAGTCCAGCATGTGCTGGATAACCAAGGGCATTGGAAAGCCTATCAGGCTAACACACATGCTGGACTTGGGGCCTTCATATGATAAGTAGAGATATAGTTCCTATAGTGCCTATAAAGCATTCTCCTAAGATCACAGTATGACTTGGGTTACGGATAAACAGCTATACATTAAGCCCTAGTCAAAGAATAGAAACATGCTCCAGGCTCCTGGTTCAAGATATTCTTCTCATTTTCTTATGCATAAGCCATGATCATTATTAAGCCTCTTGTCATGCTTCGGATCAGCAGGCAAGTAAATCTAATTGCAAGCAGAACATTTGAACAATCATCAGGGTCAGGAATACAGTTGCCAACACCAATTATGTAGAAAGTAATACACAACCAGCAACTGATAAATCACAGCAATTCACCAATAACCCGCTGCCACAACAATATTACGTTTGTGTAAGTTACAGCATTCAACACCATCTGCAAGTTCCCATGCATACCATCATCGGTATAATGTATTCCTAGAACCCCCTCATCATCAATCATGGCTATTACAAAGACACCAAGCACAGGTTTGCTGTTATTACCACAGGATGCCTAACCATTAAGACCAAAATCAAAATAGACTATGCTTTGACTGCTATAAGCCTCATGCACAACATGATATCTCACATAAAGCTTATCCGCTTAACACAAGCACAGGATGAAAAGCATGAGATGCCATCATCTTCAAGATGGCTAAATGCCATATGCATGGGGTTGTGTGGAAGATTACCTAGGGAGAGATGCATGCTTTCTATCTATTGGAATCACTGGCCCGCTTTTACCACCACTGTCCTCAAGATGAGCAAATTGCTTCCTGAATTGATCGACGGCACTGCATAACAGAAGCAGACAGATGGCATTACCACAGTTACAAATGTAAAATACATACAGTGAAAACCAGAATATAGAATGAAAGCAAGGGAGGAAAGAAAGGTTTGGCAAAATTAAACCTAGGATAGAGGAATGTTGTCCTCTCTGTTCCACTAGCGTAGTCCTTCAGCAATTGCGGATGATATTCCAATATCTCACGGAATATAAGTTCCCTAATGTCTTCTTTGGTCACTCTTCGACGCTCAAACTCAAACTCCATCTTTGTAATTGGTTGGCAAGATGGTTCTCTCTCAACTTTAGCCAGGCCTTTGAAGTATGGATCAGCCAATGCCTGATAAAATGCCAAATATGGAAAATCATAACTTTAGTATAGATTACAAGCTATCAGGACACTATCCTCATAATAAATAATTGATGTAAAATTAAAACTGTTTAAGAAACGTAAAGCGAAAAACAAGAATAGAAGAATAAAGAGATGGATCTGATTAAACATGCATACCTCTTCAGCAGTTGGCCGGTCCTTGGGATCAAAGCTAAAAGCCTTTCCAAAAGTTTAAGTGCTAAAGGATCTGCATTAGGAAACTTCTGTGAAAATGGTACAGGCTGTTTTTTCCTCATACTGCTCAGGTATCTTCTTGCCTTCTCATTTCGGACCTGAAGAGAAAAAGACCCAAACATCATACAAGGGAACCTTCTGCATGTTTTTCTAGTCTAGCGTATAAATACACCTTTCTTAATAACATATTCATAGAACAAATAATGTCATACCCGAGATATTGTATCCAAGGAAGGTGTTCCAAGAAGATCAGTCATCAAATCCAACTGATGAACCACATTCTTACCGGGAAATAAAGGCTTTCCTGTTAAGACCTCAGCAAAAATGCAACCTATGCTCCATATATCAATAGCAGGAGTGTACTGCAATGTCAGAAATAACCACTCAGTATCATCACGAAAGACAGCTCCACACTTCAAAACATGAACAAAAAGCTAACACCAAACTGAACATCATACTCAACACACAGTACCTGTAAAATATGATATTCAGTTTGCAGAAGAGTTCAGAATCCTTAATGAACAAGAATTTTTTAATTACTAAAAATCATTTTAGGTTCTTGAAAGTTTATGGAGAAATACACCAAACAAAGGTGATGACTAAAGTAAACTTATCAGTCAATTTAGGATGTTTTGATGGTTCTCCAGCATTCCAGGAGTCCACAAAAGACTCCACATTGTATAACGAAGTTGACAAACAAATAGAACTATGGTCGATACATGTCCAGGTGATGATCTTTCTTCTAGAAAACATACCTCGAAGTGGCTCCATCAGCCATGTCGTTTCCATGGTCTTCAATTTTCATTACCAAATAAACAGCTATATGGACCCTCTGACTGTCCTTCACAGGGAAGGAGTTTTTTGCAACTACAGGTCAAAGGTGTTTTTTGCAACTACAGAATTTTTGCTTGGAGGTTGTACCACTAGCAATGACAAGGCTGATAGAATCAGAATCAAATTCAGTGTCACGATGTAGACAGAAAAAGGAGCATGACAGAATGCTTTGAAGTCTGACATCTGTATAACTCCAAAATAATATTATAGCTTCTTTGGCAAGCATTGTTTATGGCAGGAGCTTCTTAAAAGTCATTCCATGTAAGAAGAACAATAAAACAAGGGCAAAGTCATCTTCAGAAATGTTTGTCTGGAAAAGGAGAGAGCTGAAGAAGGCCTATGCATCACTGGAATAAAATGATGAGCAAGAAGATTGAGGAAAAAACATTCTAGCAGAATGGATATTGCCTTGGACACTGAATAGGATTCCTGATGCTTTTCATAATTCTACTAACAGAAAATTTAACCACAAATTGACATCATAGTTGAACTATAAACTTATTTAACAGAGACACTTTATTAGTAAAGTTCTTCGAGCAAGCTGAGAACAGAAATTCTCCCAGTTCAGTTACCGGACAATGGAAACAATCTCATTGTCAAAAGAAGCTTAATATAGCCAGTCATAAGAAAGAACAGTAGAAACATTAACACGCAAATGGTAAAGTCAATCAGCGATCCATCTCAAAAAAATAAAAATAATAAAGAGAAAGATTAAAGAAGCAAATGGAAAAGAAACAGCATATACTCAAGACCATGGAACAAGCATTATTTGTAAGAAAGTCTGTCAGCAAATCCTCAGATAGGATTCATAAGCAAACATAACAAACCTATGCAAAAGACCAAACATGATATGACATTACAAATATAAATACAAATACATGGTTTTTTTTGGTTCTGCACATTCAACATCACTTTTTTTTTTTTTTGCACCACAATGGAACAAAATATCACTGGTGTAAAGAAACTCAAAACATACTGTAATAACCATTATGGAACAGTACCAAGCATACCTTAGAAAGAATGACCCACATAGCTCAGGAGCTCTGTACCATCTGGTTGCAACATAATCCTGCATAAGATAGTGGTGCTTCAGAAGGTGAAAATAAATACAAGATTGGTACTAGATTAAATGAACTAAACCAGCAATCGAGGATCTGAATAAGTTAGATACTAGCAAACAGATTAGGAGACACTAACATAAGAAAATAAGTCTCATCTTCTTGACATACCGTCCAAAATATTGTTGTGGGGTATCACTGAATGCAACTCTTGCTAATCCAAAATCACAAATTTTGAGTTTGCAGTTAGCATTTGCTAGAATGTTCTTTGGCTTTAAATCACGATGATAAACATTAGCTGCACTCAAATGGGTTTGAATTAGAATAGTGCTAAACATGCTGCCGCTACCAATAATAACTAAGTACATTCCAGCAAGCAAATAACACAGAAAATTGTCAATGCATCATAAATATAAATATTGCACAGCACACTCAGTAATGAATTAAAAGCATAAGTACATTTCTGACAATTCATAAAAGGGGACTTTTGATAAATGCAGCAAATGTACACTAACACCATTAAGTTTAAAAGATCTAATGGAACCTTAAATACAATGATTTGAGCATATAAAATACCGAAAAGGAGAATCAGAAAACATGCTGTGACAACTCAATTAATAGACTCAGGTGCATACCCGTATGGATATATTTCAAAGCACGGAGCAGCTGATAAGAAAAAACTGATAATGTTCTTTGTCAAGTCATCATTAGCCTTGATGACTTGATGAAGATCTGACTCCATGAGCTCAAAAACAACATAAATATCTTTGAAATCCCTTCTTGATGGAGGCAGCATAATGTGCTTGATCTCTACAATGTCAGGATGTCTTAGAAGCCGGAGAAGCTTAATCTCACGGAGAATCCGTGCAGCATCAGATATGTGTTCAAAGATATCATGTATCTTCTTGATTGCCACTTTTTCTCCAGTATGTGTATCAATTGCCGAACACACAACTCCATAGCTTCCTTTACCGATGACCTCCTGAATTTTGTATCTATTCGCATCACCATATTCAGTGAAAAGTCCATCTCTGATGAAGTCTGGAAAAAATCATTCAATTGCAATAACTGATGAGACTCACAACAATACAGCAACAACTATTATCAATGCTGGATATAGCAGAGGAAAATATGTTTATGGGATCAAAGAAATTGGAATGAAGCGGAATTGTCACAGCATATTTTACCAAACAGGGCGATCTCAATTAATGTGCATCTCTCTCAAAAGCATAAATCACACACACCAAAACAAAAGGCATCCCAATGCACAAGGCTCCCACCACTTTAGGTCCAAAGAGAGTTAGATTTATGCAAGCTTACCCCTGCATACAGAAAGGATGTTTCCATGTTTCGAACCCATCACATCCAGGTCACAATGGAGCAACCTTATTGTTGCACCAAGACCCAACCACTAAAAGTTGTATAAATCACAGGAATTACTGCATAAACTATTGCTAATATTAAGAAATTTACTAACCATAAATTGAAAATGATTGAGAAGCAACTACAGTGAATTACTGCATTCTTGGAGCCCTACCTACTACTCCCCTAGAACTCTTGGAGAGTTCAAGATAATTTCATTTAAATGAATTAAATTCTTAGAATTTTATAAAGGCATTGCAAATAAAGGGGAAAGCAAGCAGGCTATTATGTAAATACATACACATATGTTATATATGTATATATATGTATATGTATGTATATGTATGTATATGTAATTATGTATGTATATGTATATGTATGTATATGTATATATATGTATATGTATGTATATGTATATATGTGTGTGTGTGTGTGTGTGTGTCTGTCTGTGTGTGTGTGACTGGCGTGTGCACACACATGCGTGCACAAAATACAGGATTGTTTGACAGATGTATATTTCAGTAAATGCAAGGAGCTTAGAAGCAAATACCTTTTTTCCATTTATCAAAGTAAATTGTTCGAGCCGGTTTTTAATATACTTAAAAAGTCCTTGGTGTTACATATTCAGAGACCCACTTGCCCTTGTAACAGGTGGTGCTTGGCATACATGACATTACACCAGTCACACAAGTATCAACTGTCAGCTTTGTTGAATTTCAAAGAATGAATTATTTTTTGAGAATTTAAGCATAGAAACTATCCCCAAGAGCCATCTCAGACATGACTTACGCATGCCAAGCCTCTCAATCTTTCATGTTTTCTTTGTTCTGTTCAACTATATCTAATGAACATTCAACTCAATTTCACATTCTCACCAGTTCTGAAAACGGAAACAAGAATAGAAACAACGACAACAACAAATGAAATTTCCAAAACTCCTCACTTACGCTCACAAATGCCTTGCCCCAAGCCCAGTAACCACACAGAACGGGCAGTTGAACAAACCGATAACCTCTGCAAAGGTACACACTACCATGAAAATTCAGCCAAAACTAGCGGATAATTGACTGGAGTAGATTGGTCATGAGATGTTCGAGAACAACTCAAAAGGAAACCCTTTTACACTAAGGGTAGTTTCATCCAAGAAAAAGAAAAGCGAGGAAGAAAATATCACAAATATGCTGAAAGTGGGTGTAGAACCTGATTCTTAAAAACAATCTTGTCCGAGAAGAGGAACATATTGTGCTAATCCTGGAAACCGGGGGTGATCATATTTCTTCTAAACAAATCACCTACTGTATAAAAGATCAAAGGAAAATAAAGTGCATCGAACCATGCAGTCTCCAACATTGAATCCGAACGTCCAAACAAAAAGAAGATGCGGCAATTAGACCTTATTGGATTGATTCCAAGAAGCAACAGAAATCTTGAATCAGACGAAAAGAAGCCGTAAAAGAAACACTAGAAGAAGAGGATTGCAAAAAGGAAAGGAAACAAGAAAGGAGATTATCAAAGAAAAGGAGCGTGAACAGTACACATCCGGATGATGCAACAAAACAAGAAAAAAAACCAAATCCCGTTCTTGGACGAAAACTGGCCCTAAGAAGCCAGATCTCACACCCAAATCGAACAAAGAAGCAAAACCAAGAGCATAAGAACAGGCCAAGATAAAATACTGACCTTCTTTCGCTGATCTTGCTGCATTTCTTAACAGATCTTCAAACCGAACGATCCAAGATCCCGCCTTTCCCTCTTCTTTCCCTTGTTTCCGCTACCTTCCCTTCTTCTTGGATGTATCTACTCAAAACGGACTCAAAACTCACTACAAAGCAAATTATTTACGGGAAATCAGCCACATTTGCCCCACCTACCCCTGCTCCGGATCACCAGTCCGCAATCCCACCCGGCCTCCTCCAATTCTCCGGATAACGTAAACACGGAAGCCGATCAAGCCGATCCCTCATGCAAACCCCGCCCTCGAGACGACGACGTAAGCGACGAGGCCTCCGGCCACCCCGATCATAAAGTGGTCAAGAAGCCCCTCCTCCACCCCGCCACCTTCATCTCCGCCGCCGCGCCCGGTCTCATACAATTCCGATCCAAGAACCACACCAGTAATCGACCGAGGCCGAGGTCGAGCTAGAGAACGAGAACGAAGGGAAGGAAACACGGGGAACAAGTCCAGACCCTAACCCTAACCCTAACCCTACTCGGAGGGTTTGCTCCGATTCTTGGAGAGAAGAAGAAGAGAATGGAAGAGAGGAGGAGGAGGTGGAGGATCTTCTTATTGCCGTTGTTCTTGTAGCCATGAATCTAGGGCGTTTTTGCATTTTTAGGGACGAGAATGCCCCTCACCGGTAAGCGGTAGGCGTATTATACGGCGGTGGCAGTATCCGGTAAATAAATCTGGGTATGAGGGGCTTTTTGGGACGCGGGGGTTGGTGTGGGTTGAGCGGATCGGGTCGGATTGGGCAGTTGGGTGCTCGCTTTGCCTTTGCGTGTGTGCTGGACTTGGTAGCTCCCCTCCTCGCGGCTGGCGCTGGCTGACCGCGGGAGGAGGAAACGTGGAATCTTCCTTTCGCCGTTGGGGCGAAGGGATGAATTAATGGGGCTTAGGAAAAAGGAGGGGTTAAGTTTTAGCTAGAGGAATTGATATCTCAACTAATTTTTATTTTTTAGGTTTCAAGTTTGGTTTTTCTAGAACCAACCGTTGCAGGTTTGCAATTGATATCTCAACTGAAATCATGCTTTTCTTATAAGACTTTCTGCTGATATCTAATGTGTAGGGGGTCTATAACTTGTGTCATAGATAACTTATATTTCATTTAATGTAAGTGGAGACTCCATAGATACCCATATTTCGTTTAATGTAAGTGGAGACTTCATACATCCGCAAATATAAATTTTGTACTATCCTTTCTTCTGTAGGAATTTATTTGTATTAAAAGAAGAAAAGAATGGTGGCACACATCTGCATAATTTAGCAATTAGTGTCTACTCCAAGAGAGGTGTTGTGAATAACCAAAAAAAAACATAGAGATGCAATGTAGTAATAGTGTACTTGAATGAAGAATATTTTAAGAATGGATTCCAAAAATTTTATCCATAAGTGAGAATCAAGAAGATTGATCACAGTTGCCGCCCCGCACCCCCCCCTCCCCTACCAAAAAAAGAAAAAAAAACTCTTTTCTTTTTGAGGAAGCATGGAATGAGGAGAGTGCTGACCGATTCAGTAAAGTCCTTTAATTATGTGAATACAAGATGATTGTATTAAACTAGATTATATTATATCTCAAAATCAGATTTTCTTTCACCTATATATCTTCATTCTCCAATAAAAAAGGACTAAATAAATAAAATTATAATATTATAGTTGTATGGAACTGAACTTAGCCTTTCTAGAAAAGTTGAAGAAAAAAATAAGTTGCTTGTCTATGGCAACAAATGACATGATAGATGTAAGGAATGTATCCACCTCTTGCTCAAAGCGATGACTTGATAAAACATTTGAAAAGTATATTTCGGTAATGGGCTCAAGAATTTAAAATAATTACCTCTCCAGGTTGAAGGGTTAGGAGGTCACTTTGCAATTTTTTGATGTGATGATTTGACATGAAGTGATTTAGTATGTTAGTTCTTAATTCAACCTCTCTTCTTCAAAGAAAACGACCTTCTATCCGTTTGAAAACCTTCCTTTCCCTATGATAAAAAAAGGCAGACCAATCATTTCACGGTAAGAAATGATAATGTTTGGTTGCCACGGTCCTGACCTATGAAAAATATTCATTGCAAAGATGATACCACGTTAAATTATAATAATTAATAAAATTTTATATTTTTCGATTGTTGTATATTTCATCAGTTTTTGTGAATAATACCCCACACTACCTCTTGTATTTCATCCAATTCTAATTATTGATTGATTTATTATAACGGTAATGTGGTGTCATCATTGCAACAAAAATTTACTCCTAACCTACCCCCCATCCTCTCTCCTATGAAAGTTCTAGAAATATCTGCCAATAGCTGCTTATCTCCTGTTCTATCATATTAAGTATGGTTTCTCTAACCATAAGTTTAAAAAAAAATAGCAATGTAAATGATTCTTATCATGATTCGCAGATCAAAACATCCAAACCAATCAAAAGATATACTATGATTACAAAGATATCAGCCCTACGAGCAACAGAAATTTAAGGATGCTAACTTTCTGATGCAAAGAATTTCTTATATAACAACATACTCAAGAGCTGAATTAAGTAATGGAGATCCGGCAGTCATTGTTTGTTCAGGGAGTGGGCTATTTTTTTCACATCGAGGGTGTGTATTTTAAAATAAGTTAATATGTACAATTGAGTAGCTTATTCACAAGCAAAATAATATATATATATATATATATGCGCGCGTGCGTGCGTGCGCGCATATATATGTATATGTATGTATGCATATAACATTCCAAAAAGGTATTAGAATGTATATATTAGCATGTTGCATTACAAATCACAACAGATGGAACAAGATTTTGTTGCTCATGGATAACCTATCTCCAAAGACAAACCAATACAGCTCAGACTCGATGCCTAGTGGTTTCTACCTGTATTTTAACATGGGCCAGCAGGCACTGACCTGTACGCACCATAGTTTGCGTCATATATTTCAATGATACATTTCTCATCCTCAAAACATGCTGTCTGCTAGCGATGAGGTTTCCATAGTGATGATCTCCAAGCAAGAGAGCCTTTAATTTTTTGAGAACCCTTCATTAAGTACCGTTATTAACTAATGGTTAGAACAAGAACAACAGCTGTTGTAGTAATGGATCTCCTTTGAAACAATTATATAACCACCATTGTAACTAACGCTACACCAGCACTTATTTAAACCGTTGCTGGTATTGAAGACTTATCCAAGCATGTCTTACCAGCCTCATCTCGAATTACAAGCTAGCTGTTCTCGACCATTTTTATCCTTTCTCGTTCCAGCATTCCAAGCATATGTGTACGGCCATCCAGTAGACCAAACACAGGTGCACAGTCCACCAAGACTCCAACTAACATGGCACTGGGACCTAGCTGTCCATTACTTGTAGTGATGCCCTGCTGTATTTTTGATTTCAGAGGTCAGAGAATGGGGACAGAGCCAAGCTTATGGCTGAGAGCTAGAGGACAGAGGAAGACGGCCTTTGGTTTTCCACGTACCTTTCATCATTCCCCAGTCCTCACCACCTCACCACATACAAAGTATGGGTAGGGGTAGCTCACAAGCGTACGTAGTTTCTTACAGCTTCTTTTGACGGATCGGCCACCGGCCAACCAGCCCTTTGGTTTGACCCGGATGCCTCGCCATATTAATCTAAAGTCGCATCCTTTCCTTAAAAACCTCATTTTCTCTGAGCCAAATCGTTAAGTTTTTGATCTGAATTGGAGATTATATCTTAGTCAATGATGGGAGAAGGTAAATTATATATTAGAAGTCAAAAGGAAGCAGAAAGAAGGGAGGAAAGCAAGGAAAACAGGGGCAACTGGGAGGAAGACTCGCGGAAGAAGGATATGTCTTCGCGTGCCAAACGCGGTAATTAGCATGGAAAGATCTTTTTGCTTCTCCATCGCTTTACATGCAGGCACGTGAGTGCCGTTGGAAAATCGCTGTCTATTCTCTCCTTGGTCCAGGCTTGGTGTGAAGTACGTTTTATATAATTTTTTTAAAAACAACGAAAACGGCCACGTGGTTTGGCCAAAGCTGGAGCCACCAAACGAGAGCTAATAACTCAAAATAGTTTCGCGATTGTACCCTGTAGCGAGATCATAATATCGCATTTACATCCTGTTTAATTTCCGTGAAGCAATGGAGTGCACCGTCGATCGAATAGTTCTTCACACATATCCCAAGTCTCGCTGAGCTGAAAAGTTTCTGATACGATAACTGGGTGATCTAATGGACATGGCAGACGGGAACTTTCGCAACCATGTTATTAAAATCTTTTTTTTTGTTTTTTTGTTTTGTGAGAAGGTGTTATTTGATCTAACGGTAAAATTCGAAACCACGTTGTTGAAACCGGATTAAGCTGAAGCTCAAAATATTAAATTAATAATTTTTAATCAAATTTTGAAGCTGAATATTTCGAATCGAATCAAATTCCAATTTCTAACCGTTTGATTTGTATCAATTTCTATTAAGAATGTCAGGATTCAAAAAGACGGATGGATGATAGTGCAACGAAAATAATTTATCATATTTAATTCAAATTTTAGGGTAAATAATATTTTGCCCAAATTTGAAGTATATATCTGTAATTTTTTTATATTATCCAATCACATGCCAGATTCAGTTTCTACATGTTCTTCTTTCTGACACGCAACTCCCTCGGTGTCGGTGCTGCTTAGCTTGCGGTTACCGTCAGCTATGCTTTCGAGGTGCGACGTGTGAAACTTCTGGTGGTGGCACGCCCGTTACTTGGAGACTTTTCTAAAAAATCTCAAAAACCCACGTGAAATATTGTAGCGGAGAACGAGCGGCCTCTGAAGTCTGAAGGCTTGCGGCTGGCATGCTCACCGACGAAAACAGGCAAAACAAGCTTTGATGTCTCCACCTCTATTTGGCCGAGCACGTCCGAGCCCCAAGTAAGAAGTAATACCTATTGATATTTATTCGAGTTAATTTTATCTAAATATAATTTATATTAATATATATTAATAATTATTAAATTTATTAAATTTAATTAAATAATTTTATTAAATAATTTTATTAAAATAATAAAATATATTTAAATATTATTATGATAAATTAATCTCTATACGGTTATTGTGAATAATTTTTATTTCAATCGTTGTGATTGGTTCATATACTGTCTCTAATGAATGAGACACATCACAAAAAAACATTCTTTACGATCTTATTTTTTAACTCATCAGAGAGTTTGTAAGATTCTCCTCAATGGATATATTTATTAGGATTGAAAGATCAAGATGCTGCTCGACGACAGTAAAGATCACATTCTTTATCGTTATAGACAGATTACAGGTTGATTAGAGATTAATGGGAGAAATCCTTAATTCGCCAGATTAATTGGAGAGATCCTAAACTTCTTTGATGACTTCATCTTTATATTAGTTTTATACCCATAAATTTTAATAATATCATCTCCAAAAGTAATACTAGAGGGTTCTGCTATATGCACACTATCATTTTATTTCAACCTTGGTATGGTTCAGAAGGTTTGTTGTCCGGTATTAAATTGGTTGATTTGAAATGACCAAAATATCAATTATAAGCTCTGTGGATTTTTCGCTTAGTACACCATATCTTCAATTAAGATTACTATGTCTTGATGAAGTTTAGGTTGGTTTGCAATAAAATATCCACCATGCATCTCTCCATATTCCAATATGAGAATTTTTATACAACAATGTTAGGAGAGAAACCATGCACAGTAGATGAATGTCATAATTATCCAACGATACATTAAAAATATAGTCACAGGCCGATACCAAAAAATAAAAAAATATATAGTCATAGTCTTCATGCATATAAATTCCATTGTATGGCATACATTGCGTTTGTGGAATAAGATTTTTAATGGAAGCAATCAAAAAATAAGTAAATGTCTAAGAAATGTGATTCTTATTTATGTGTACACGCAGCTTATGATAAATAAAGCAGTAGGTTGATGCATCATAGTTAGTTCTTCAATTGTATCTACATAGCTAAATAGAATAATCAAAGTTGTCATTGACTTGATATATTTTTTAAATATACTTGATATAATGAAATATAAGTTTCTAACCTAGATGGATTCTATACTACTTTTGTTATAAAGAGAATTGAAAAAGATATAGAAAAAATCAGAACAGTAAATTCAGATAACTATTAATTTTTAGGACTCATCAAAAGATTTTGGGTGCATGAGATGTCACTTATCGCAAAGATGATCAATAGGAAGGCGGATCGAGACCCCAATTTATCTTTAATAAAATGAAAAACTCAGCAAGTTCAAGATAATGAAATCTAAGAATTGACAGATGTCAAGTTAGTGAGTGTTTGTGATCCAGATAATTTCTTATTCATGTGAAAAGGCTAGATTCAAGTTAGTATAACATTTTTTTCCAAATTGTTTGTTGGTAACCAAGGTGGAATGGACTATTAATTTTCTTTAAGCCGTAGCGTAACGGCTTGTCATAATGTCCAATAAAGGCGTTCCCTAATTGTCAATTCATGGTCGGTGTCAATTAGCAGTAAATGACACGGAGAAGCATACGAGTTGATGATTTCATCCTCTGCGCAGGGCGTTCATAACAACAAAAAAAAAAAGACTCCAACATGGATATGGATTTTAGCGTAGAGACCAAAGTCAGGGTATTTTTATGGCATCCGAGCCAGTATTAGTTTAACAAACCATAAAATTATCCATCCAACTACTCCATTTCAATAGATACTTTGGCTTCGCATATGGCCGTTATAGCATACTCTTCTCTTTGGAGAAATTATTGCATGCACCGGATGCAAATGAACTCAGACAAATTCTAAAGCATATGCATGATAGATAGCGTGCAATCAAGAATTTGTGAAATACAAAGCATAGTATGGCGCATTATCCATCGTGGGATTCGATGCGGTCCAATTGCACCTGGTGCATGCAACACGGAGCCATTCTCCTTGTCTCGCCAACTTAGCGTCATTCTTTTATATTTTAAGTTTTATATTGGTCACCTGATTCAGCCCTTGCATAGTGGATTTGATGCATCTATTTGACTTTGCTCGCATAAGAAACACATGCGCACTTCATTTGGCAGAAGAATTATACCATCACAATGGGTCCATGATATGATTCCTTTGCCAATCAACGGAAGTCAAAGACTCGATGCTGATGATCAAGATGACACATGACTGCACGCATGTCCATATGCCTCTTTTGTTAATTAAGATCCTGTGATTCTACTTATAGATTGGGGGACCTCTCCTCTAGTATTGTAAATCCACCATGCCATTATTTTAGATGAGAATCTCAAAGAGGTAACACAATTATAATTAATATCTCCTCCTATCATGTGACATCTATATGTTACCAACCCAATATTAGTTTAATCTAAATCTCTACTGCAATGGAAGATAATATTAGAATGGACTTGCCCGCCGCAACGCTACGAAATGTTGTTGTCCCTATGCTAAAACATTAAAATGCTCTAATCGATTCAATCAATCTCTTTTTATGGTTCAATTAATTAATACATCTTCTAGGGTGTAAAATGAACGGGTTGATCTATGACTCAACCCATTTAGAATTGATTGAACCATTTTAAAGAATTCACAGGGGTTTTACAATTAGACCGGTTCTATTTTTTGATCAATTTTGAATTTACTGAATTTTGATCCAACCTGATAAACTCAAATAGCTGACCTGGTATCTTAGGTATTCTGTTTTGAATATACTATATTGGTTCATTGAAAAAATAGAAAAATCATTCTAGATGTAATTCAGATGAATTGTAAGTCCCTGTATCTTTTTTAATGACCTACTTTGGGTTGCAAGCTTATTCTTACTCTATTTTCTTTCAAAATTTATGATGGTATATGAAGATGGTGGGAGATGCTGATGATTTGATAATTATAACAATCAAAAATATATAGTCCGATGATGTATATTCAGCTCTTAACACAAAGCCGGAGCATTATGGTTTGCATAAACTCAAATAAAAATATTGCATTGAAGAGGAGGACTTGAGAATCTTTTCCTTCTCACTAAAATTTATTAAAGCAAGTACAATATAGTTAAGGCCCAACCTGAATTAGAACCAAATTTAATTTGGATTTGAATTGTTTGGATTGGGATTGGATTATGCATGGATTAGATCCAATCTGAATAATCTATTGGGTTAAAATTTTGATCATGGATCCAACCTAATCTTCTACTGGATCAGATATAGATCCAGTATTAAGATCTGATCAAGGAACCAGATTGAATCAGGATTACTCATGATCTGATCTGATCTGATCCATTTATACTACTAGTATTTTTTATGGTATGATTCTAAAATCTTAGTTCAATGACAAAAGATTCTAAGGTGACATTTGGTGCATTACATAAGTAATGTTGTTATGATAATGTGATTGTAAAGAGAATATAATTATCTGATAAAATTTCAGGAAATCTTATATTGTAGTATTTGGTATGTACAGTAATATTGTTGTAAAATTATAGAAAATCCTACATTACAGTGTTTGGCATACAATTTAGATTACATGCAATATAAGATAATTTTTTCAAAGTACCATCATCTTGCTTATTGATCATTGCCTATTTTCTAAAAGGACAACTTAATTTTGAGACCAACCATTTTCGTGATATCACTCATTTATTTTTTTTTTATTTCACCAACTGAAATTATCCATAATTTATTTTGATTTATTTTGATGAGGATATTTTGATTCTGAAATTATCTTGTTGTAAGATTGCAATGTTGTCAGATTATATATAATCACGTAGCTATCTCTTTTTAGACAATTAGATTATAATATTGTATTACAAAATAATAAAATAAATAATATAATTTAATTATTTATTATAAAATTATATATAATTTTGTCAGAATTATATACTATCAAAGGTCCTCTAAAATGCAAGTTTAGATGAGGCGTGGTCACCTTCCACCCTCTTCCACGACTGATTAGCGAAGTTGGTTGACCACATCCCCAAAAGTTATGTTGGACCTGATAGTTGTAGGTTCCGTAGGGTCTGCAGTGGCCATCTTAATCACTAATAAATATAAAGAAATTCTTACCTATATTGTGTGCACCGCATGGTGCATGCAGCCAATTATAGGCACATGGCGGTGCACGGAATCAATCTCAGCCATTGATTCTTATAAATTTATTTATCAAGCACATATCTCCATGCGTCACTGTCGACACCAGCAGTTATGATCGGCCGCATGGCTACGTATTTCATGTAGTGTAGACTATTCTTTAAAAAAATATGGCCGCAGCGTCAGTTCGAACAGCCAGCTCATCCTACCTAGCGACGTGGAACAAAGAGTCATTGGCTAAATTAAATATAATGGAAACGTTCCAGGCTGCGGTGAAGCAACTGCGAACCATCCACGGCGCACAGCCCACAGGCCATCACCAAAGCGTTATTAAATCATGTGGGTCACGTGTCACGTGAACCACATTTGGCGCTATTGACGTGGCTGCAATCCATTGTTGATCCTATTTGATGGGTGGTGCACAATAAAATTTTGAGATACAGTTGACAAATTATATCACTGTATACACCAACATGATCGTACCATATCGATCATCTTGTCTCCTTCGTATAAATCAATCATTAAGACGAGCACATCATAAATAAAATCTGATGAAAGAAGATGAGATGATTTGACCCGGTATACTTATGATTTGGCCTGAGGAATTGGTATTAGGTCACACGCCAGCATTATATTGATTTAAAAAGAAGAAAAAACTACCATCTGGTGAAATCTCATATTTATTTATTCTCAATATTGTTTAATTTCTTACAACGACTTGATTAGGGAAGGAAGAGAAAGGATCAAAATCTTCCACCTTACCATGTATTTTAAAGATGCTGTGATCCTATCATGCAAGAAAAGGTTTGAGACATAAAAAATCACAAGTTTATGTTATGACCGAAAAAATCATATAGACAAGCAGGGGATGCCCGTTACTCCTTAGTGCTTGTACAAGGACAAGTTTTGGGATTGAATCTTGAGAAGATATGTTTCTTACCGCTGTTTAGGAAAAAAATATTGACCGACTCTTTATCAATCTTATATATTGAATGAGCCCATTACTTATACTTTGGCTATTAAATAGGATGAAAGAGTTGCTTTTATAGCATTCCTTTTCAAGTTCAAGTCACAGGTCAGCAGTCTCAAATAATTTTTGGTGTTTCTTCAAGTGTGCGCACCTACCCCTTCCTTGGAGGTTTGTTCGTGTTATTCTGCAACTATGATCCTGAACCAGTGCAACAGCCTGTGAAGTCACTTGTCCAAATAAGGTTGTACTGGTTTGAGTTGTTCATTTTACAGTGTTTTACCACCTATGTAAGGGTCTGTCATCCACAATCCTCATTTTGGTGCTGTATTTAGGTCTGTTGTGTCAATCTGTTGCTCCGAGGGAGGAGTTTTTTTGTTTCTTATACTTTTGTAACAGCTCCCCCTCTTTATCTACTATTGTAGCTTTCTTGTACATTTAGCAATATGAAGTTGCCGTCTTTTAACCAAAAAAAAAAAAAGGGGATGAAAGAGTTGTTTAATAATAATAAATTCTTGCTATTCATTCAGAAAGTCACGGTAGGTAGCATACCGAATCTCACAAGCCCAGGCAACATGATGCTGTTCAAATGGCAACAACATGATACCAAGAGAATGGCAACCACCTTTACAAGTTAAGGAGTCGCTCTAAATACAAGTAAAACCGCGATTTTTAGGTGAGAACACCACGTCACTGCTCACTAACGACTCAATCCTTCGAATGTAGACTTTTCTTTTTTGATGGAAGAGGTTAACACTATGGTAGCAAGAAAAATGTCTTCTAGGCTGTCTTCGACTTCTAATGCGAGCCATCTCATTGATAACTTCCTTCCAATCAAGGCGAGCATACTACTGCACTTTTATGGTGTTCATACTTCCCTCCACAACCAACTAGCTGTCCAAATGCTTGATGCTTTTATAATTACTGTCATAAGCGCTCTTATTTGTGCATATTTAAACTCTCTATGTTCACTTCCGTAACTGTGCCTGGGTGCTATTCTGGGCTTCCTTTGTTATTTCTCTCTTAGCTAACTTTGTACTTTGTCTTCCAAGTGAATAAAGTTCACCTGTTTACCAAAAAAAAAGAAAATATCTTTCTTTTAATCTTGGTTGCGGTGTAGCCAACCTTTAAAGGACATATTTGATTGCAGGGAGTTAGACTGTATTGGAGAGAATCTCATTCCTAATTCGATTATAGAAGCAATAGGAATGCCCCAACTCCCTCAAAACTCAATTCCTACTCTCTTCTCATATTCAAATTTTATTTCAATTTCAATTACAAATCAAATACTTCGGAGGATACGGCAATTATTCCTATTCCAATCTATTCTAATTCTGATTTCAATTTCAATCCTGTACTAATTTTGGTCATAAACAAACACACCCTGAAATGAGTTCGAGGATGTATTGATTCTCAAAAACTGCATCCAATGTTGTGCTTCAAATTTCAGTGAACCTATAAACAGTACTAACACCGGCAAGAAACACAGAAGTCCTGGTGTATACTTCAATACCAAGTGGAAGGAACTTTCTTTGCTTCTCAGTGGATCCAATTTATACCTTGCATGATTACATGGATACCATACAACGGAGAAACAGGGTTATCCTTCACCCTCTTTCCAAATTTTGGCTATATCCAAACCGTAGCTGCGTGTGTATTTCCCCTTCCCACACTTGGCACAGAAACATCAAAAACCAGCAGATTGACGATGGCGTCTCCACTACAAGCCAACTTGGCTTCCATCGAAGTGCCCAAATCGGTGCACTCATCACAGTTGCTAAGACTAAATGGATTTTGTGAAGGAAGGACAAGCCACGCGCGATGCAGCATGGGCCAACTTGAAAGCCTAGTTAATGGATGAGATAGTCTCGGTTAGCAAAGATGTCTACGTATCGTCTCATGATCATTTAAGATTTCATAATAATTGGAGGAGAATTATTGGCAGCCAACTACCAAGCCAGTTCCGAATGAGACCACCATGGACCCCCATTTCTTATACTCTGCAATACTGCCTGCCATGAAGTGGATGTCAGCCCATCCATCTTTGGCTGGAATCGTTTGCCATTTTAAACGAGCTTGGAGGTCCCCATCAGCTTTTCTCAATAGGCCAGGGGTCACTTTTAGCCACCATGATACTGAGGCTTTAACAACCCATCGCTTCGTTAAAGAGATCAATTAGAAGATATTATTGAATTTTTAATCCTATATAAATACCCAAGGTCTATCCGGTGTATAGTTGATATGAAATTAAATACATGCTTGTACAGATTCTTAAATATACTATCCCTACCCTCAGTTTAAGTCTTGAAATCCTCACCATCTAAAGATCCAAATCCATTCTTAAATACTATAAAGTCAATCACAAACATCACAATGAGCCTGCAGTCAACATAATGGGCTTGTGACATGGTCTTCTAATCCAGATGATCTGTGGATCGGATCACTTTAATATCTTTGTAAGGTCTATGAACTTCTCCAAAGAGATTATCCGCAAAATATCATTTGAGTTTTTTGATCCTATATAAATATCTACGATCCATCTAATGCATAACTTATATAGGATTAAATACACTCACATGGGTCCTGAGAGCTCATTTTAGATTTCGATGGGCCTAGAGTATTAGACTGTCGAAGGGAACCTTCACCGAGTGAAGGTACTTCCAGACAAACGTGGGCCAAACAGAGGGTGGTGGGTGTCGGTCTATGTCTATGGTGGACGCAAAGGAGAAATGTTACTTTGGAGGAGCTTTTGTGGCTTGGCTTTCGGCGGTCACAGCACCTCTGAAGGCTCTTTTTTTTGAGATCCATAACCAATAGATTACAGGGAAGCAAGTGAAGGCTACATTAGTCATAACGTTTCAGATTGCTTGATTATTTTCACTTCTTCATTTTTGGGTTGGGGGGGTGGGGTGGGTGGGTATATATTTAATTTTTCACTTCTTATCACTTCAGGCTGATACTTCATAATGTACTTTATATATATATAGAAATTGGAGTGCAAGGCTTGATTTCAAAAACAAAGGATATTACAGGGTCTAGTGGACTAGTACCAAAGTATACAGTAAGAAAAGCACCCTGAACACAATAGAGGATAAAGCTAACTAGTATAGTTGGAACTCCATGGCCTCCACATAGCTATAGATCATTCTAAATCTTGTGAAATCCAGCTGACAAGATGATATATGCACAGTCGAATGAAGCAATGCGCACAGTGCAGAGCACAACAAAAAATCCTGAAGAATTTGCAGCTCATTCATTATAGTTGTGATCCATTCATAAGCATATGCAGTAAAGATTCCATGCCTTAAAAGGTCAATCAGTCTATTGATACAGCAGCAATATCAACAACATAAATCAGTCTGTTGATAAAGTAGCAAGATACTTTATAATGCACTTTAATCTAGTCCATTTCACGGGACGTGGTTCGGGCTTATTTCACATGCCACGCGCTCGCTATTGTTATAGGCTAGTTTAACACAGCCTTTAACATAAGGCCCATTAGGCCATTTATAATCAATGTTTTGTTTTAGCCCAATTGCTAGCCTAGGAGCTTTAACAATTTTTTAATCATATTTATATGATCTTGGTCCAGAAGAATTATTAGATCCGATGCAGACTATTTTGGCTATTACAGATGGGTTGGACGAGTTGTAGGAGCAAAATTCATTATAGTAGGAAGCCGAATCGGAAGTCAAATTTTCGAAAACCATAATTTTGTTATACAAACTTTGATTGAGATGATCTTTTTTTAAAAAGAATTGAATAATTTTTCAAGATTTACACTATGATGCCTCATTCTTTGGGGGATGGTACCCCTACCAATCTTCTTCCAAACTCCATCTTTTGGAGCCTAAAAAATAGGTCAATCAAATCGAAATTTCATTTTCGAATAAGGCTTTAACCGGATTAATGATAGAAGTAGAGTTGATGTATAGATTGAGATCTATAAAGAATTTAATTTTTTAATTATTATATTGGATATATCTATTTTAAATAGAAGAGTTTTTTTAGAGACTAAAGAAAAAAATCTAAATAATACAAAAACAGAACGCATTATTATAAACAGAGGTCGTGCACATTATTTTTAAATCAATTAATATAAGAAAAGCAGATTTAAGCCATCCTTTCGCTATTCTTTTTTTATTTATTTATTTTTTATTTTTTAAGAGAGAGAGAGATTCAAGTTGCGATCTTCCTTCTCCTCAGTTAGGTCAACTTATTCCCTTGCTACTAAAACCTGCATTTCTTTTACGTAGCAATGAGTCGCTTTGATACTGGTGGAACACAAGGGTTCAAGCTAAAACAACAAGGTTGGGACGAGATCGATCTTTCGCGAAACATATCAAAAGATGACATCTCTTGGATTACGTAAGAGTGTCTTCACCATATAAAGGTTGATTGCAACATCGAAGATGTTGGAACAGACTCGTCCAAGAAGCGCGGCCATGGACTTGTCGTTGAAGCTTTATGGATCTGATGCCATCTCCCTCTTCTTGCCTTGTTTTCCTCTCCTCGCAAAGCTTTGGAGATGCTCGGGCTTCCTTCACCACGGAAGAGATTCCTCCCAAGAACACCCCGCACCAATTTCTCTCAACTCCTCGGCATAGGGATGCAAGGGGACTTCTCTTTTTCTTTTTTTTTTAGAAATATAGAGACTAATGATATCAAAGCATTAGTCACCTAAATTATTTAATAAAAAGCCAAATGCACAATGAAAGTAGAATAGCGAAAAAATATATATATATAAAATTTTAAGTGACAGGAAAAAAATTTACTTAAAGGATATGCATCAAAACTAACTGGGACTTAGAAGTTATACCAGAAGATAGAACAAACAATAGCAAAAAAAATCATATAACCCTCACAATGCTGTAAAAAAATTTTATCATCGTCTTATAATGTGAAAAAAAAAAGCAAACTATAAAGAGGATAGAGGCCTGGCATGGGACCTTCAATAGAAAGGCAGAGCACCCAAGTCCTAAATTCTGTCTCTTTGTTCCTTGTAAGAGAAGATACCAAATTTTGAGTGGGCTTTTGTTAAGACGGGGGTCTGCTCTCTCGAGCAAGGACAAGCGAACCATGCATTAAAAAATCACCAAGGTGCACGATACCATCTAAGCCCACCGATATGGTCACCTTTCTCTAAATGGGCTTGGCTGGGCCCGTGCTGCAGACATTCTCGAAGCTAGGCCCTGCCAGTCTTCCCTTTTTTAATCAAATTATCCAAACCTCTAGGTCGTGGAACTGTTTGAACGGCCGGTGGTGCATGACCCTAGCCAGGCATATTTTGCAATGATTTAAGGGTTCGTTGTATCTTACACAAAAATTAATTGATCTTCTTTCATGGTGTAAATCATTAGATCGCATTTTGCATAACTTTTAAAGCATCGTAACTTTTTCCTCTCAACACATACCATAAAGCTAATATTATGCTTTGAAAGCTATCAGTTCACGTTGTGAAAAAAGACCAATCATTCTTTCTCATGGAAGATGCAGTCCAGACCCATGATTGGGTTGTCCAACAATCATGCTTGAAATACCCGAAAAAGTAGAAAAATTCATCAAAGAAGTGCCGAACAAAGTACAAAACAATAAAGACTGCAGGAGAGCAATTATACTCCAATAATATCTCTATACTCCAATGCTCAATCCTGGCATTTAAACCAATACATACTGTTGGTATACACCGATTGACGCCGACTCACCAGCGGATCCCGACACCGACTTACTGGCGCCGACTCTCCGACGCCGACAAAGCGGCGCCGACTCTTCCGCAAATCGAATACGGGCCCGTCCCCGAGATGGACCGACCGACTGACTCCTTCCGACTGATAGCGGTCAGCGGTGGCCGGCCAGGCCGTGTCGGCCCGACTGGCCGACACCGACTCCGCATCGGGTGAAGTAACGCCGACCCACCGTCGGGCGAGCGACTGATACCCGACTCCTACAGACCCTCCGGACGCCAGCCCCATTCTGAAGTCACTACCTTACGGCCAGATTCCGACGCGCAGTCGGCCAGCCCCGCACGACTGCCGAACCACCGGCATGGGCTGCAGTCCCACCAAGGACACGCCGTACGACCGCCAGGGGGCCTTGCCCTGCCAGGGATCTGGGAAAAAGTCCTACCAAGGACGTCAATTAATTCCTAGGACCTGTCAATCCATCGACAACATGGCAACCCCCGGCGAAGTGACAGCCCAGGGCGATTTGACGGCTCTACAGTTGTCAACATCATAGACGGCGGAACCATACCACCTCCCACTATAAAAGGGGTAAGACAACAGCTCTGGTAAGCTCTCCGAAGCCCTTTCGAACCCTCCAAAGCTCCCCCCATCGCTGAGCTCTTTGGTTCTCCTCTTTGCTGTTGCCTAGTCTCCTCTCTGACTTGACCGTCGGAGGGTCCCCGCCGGAGGCCCCTCCGGTCTGAGTGGACTTTTCGTGCAAGTGCTCGCTCCCGGCGACCAGGCGCGACGTGAGGGGATTGGCCGCAACAGCTTTGGCGCGCCAGGAAGGGGTTTGCCGTCGTGTATACATACGACCCCCACAAAGTTTGAAAGTCTCTCCGAGATGACAAAAATCAGGGCCCAGCGATCAAGAGCCACCGGGTCGGCGAGGCGTTCTTCCCGTCGGGAAGAGGCCTCTCCTTCACTGCCTGCGGCGGAGCTCAGCTCTTCGCATCCGGCAGTGACCACAGAGGCGCAGATCGCGGCGATTGTACGGCAGAAGACCGTGTTGACAGACGCGGTCAGGAGCCTTCAGCAGCAGCCTGCCTGCTCGTCGCGCTCGCCCACAGAGCCGCCGGCGGCAAACCCCATGCCATCCAGGGGTAGCCGCCGACGCCC
>KE504640.1:2536169-2552297 GCA_000441515.1 Elaeis oleifera | reverse complement strand
TACAAGAATGAATAGTATTCTACTCTCTCTCTCTCTCTCTCTCTCTCTCTTTTGGTACAATCCAGCAGTCACACGAGTCTACTGCAAGTGCAACTCAAAAGATCAGAATACAACATATCACATAGTGCTTTTAGACAGTCATCATCTTGACACCAAATCTAATCTCCAGTATGGTCGGCCACGAAAGAAGCAACCCAATCCGCAGCACTATTTACCTCCTAAAAAATGTGTCGAATAGTCATCATAGTGTAATAATCGAGGGCCCCCAAATGTCATGGAGCAGCGAATGAATATCAAGATGCCTCACCTCGTCACAGATCTAGCCAATGATCGTGGCAGAGTCCCCTCAATAAAGATCCTCTCAGTCCGCAGCTCCTAACGCACATAAATAATGCCAGCCTAGATGGCACGGAGCTCCGCACTGGAGACTGATGACTCAAAAAGAGGAGAAGCAGCCAGCAGCTTAACATCCAGACCACGGATGACGTAGCCCACACTACCTTTGCCATCCCTTATGCTACCATCAAAGTTGACCTCAATAAATCTCAAGGGTAGGGGCTCCCAGGAAATCAAAAGAACCCTTCGGATCATTGCATGAGCAGCAAAGGAGTCTTAGAAACTCAAGACGATAAGAAACTAGCCAACAGCATCAAAACGGCTATACTCCTCAGCAAAATAGTAGGCACTTTCTAACATCCGATGTGTAGACATCATCTCGACATCGAAGACCAAGCTGCTCCTAGATAGCCAAATTTGATACACGACGTACGCCATCCTACCATCGAAGAGCGGACTCTCAGATGTACTCCGACGAATCATATTCAAGGAGGGAAGCCAGGATCCACTAGTCATTCTCCAAGATTGGCCACCTTCCATCCCCTATATCAAGCATGCTCTCAGAACCAAAGTAGGGCATGCTCCATCGACTCCTCCAGCCCATAGATAGGGTAGGCGGCGAAAAGCTCCATGCCTTTATCTCTAAGAAAAGTCCGAATCGACAAACAATCTTAGACAACCTTCCAAAGAAAGAGTTTGATCCTAAGATGGATAGGCACTCTCTAGATCCAAACTATCTCAATCCTCCTCTCTGACACCGGCCTGCTCATCGCAACGAGGTCTCTCACAAAGAACATAGGGCTGCAAGATCCGCCCTACACCCTCAGATCATAGCTTCGGTAAATAGGAATAGAAATGACCAAAATCTTGATAGCAAACTGACTACCGAAAAAATGGGTGACCTCTTGAGACCTCTAACCCCTGTCGTTATTAGTGATCAGATCACGGATCTACATATTATCATCCATCTCCATACCGACGTAAGTCAGCCATTGTAAGAGGAGAAGGCTGGAAATTCAGACATCTCGACTCACAACAACTGAAGTCGCATCATCAATCAGCTTTCTGACCTGGGCCAGTACCGCAGGGGTACGACTGCAAATCTCCCTCTAGATGAAGGAGCAACCATGGTTAGGATAGATCTGGAGCTCCTGACTCCAAGCTCCATATCGAGCCATTATCATCCTGCTCCACAAACAGTTAGGCTGAATGAAGAATTGGATCATATGTCTGGTAATCATCGCCTCCCTCCTAATTAGCAAGGATTAGATCCCTAAACCCCCATCCTGCACAGGTTGGCAAATCGCCTCCCAAAAGAACAAGTGAAGCCTATGGCTGTCCTATCTGAAGCTCCAAAGAAATTGCAGAATTGCTGCTCAAGACCCTGAGATAGGAGCACAGCAAAATAGTTATTTTCTATGAATATATTTACTAATGCAGTTGTTCCTCCAATGAAGTAAGAGCTTTAACCTTGAAACGCTACGTATCGCTTGTATAACAAAACACTGGAAGACAAACTAAAGAGATATGAATGAACTTTAAATTTATTCGTATAGAGGAAACTATTACATTTTATTCCACTTAATATTTAGGATGTGAATAGAATGTCACCATGGTTGTTGAACCAATGATCAAAAACCTTATATAAAGCAATATCCCTATGCAATTAAATCAATGATTAAATCAATTTCCGGCAACATAGATCCAATGTGTTGCTTTATCATTGCACCTCTTTCTTTCCCACTGGAGTCACATGGATGGCTCTACTTCAATCAACAACGGAACCTTTTCTAGTAAATCCTTTCAAGATTATATTTCACCATCCCCTCAAGTGAAGATCTGAACTCACACTGAGGGAGGCACTGAAGATTTTGGATTGCCAAGTCACCTTTTCTTTTGCTAGATCTTGAGCTCTCTTGATTCCTCCACACTCATTAACTAAGTGTATTGCAGTGTCTAATGAACCATCTTCACTGAACTCGGAGTCGATGATATCTCGTATCCTTGGCTCCTTCTCTAATGCAAAAATCACAGGGGCAGTCAAGTTCCCTTTGCCAGGTCACTACCAGCTGGTTTGCCAAGTTGCTCTGCGGATTGAGTGAAGTCCAGAATGTCATCAACCACCTGGAATGATAGGCCCAGGTTCTTCCATATTCATACATCTGTTCGCACAAGCTACTGCTGACACCACTAAATATAGCAGCAGCCTTTGTGCTTGCGGCAATCAAAGATGCAGTCTTGTAGTAGCTCTTAAGCAAATACTCTTCCAGCGTAACATCACAGTCGAAAAGGCCTGAAGCTTGCTTTATTTCACCACTAGCAAAATCCTTGATAACCTGTGACACTACCGTTATGTGAGAAATGAACCCATATAATTAGGATTTGGAAGAAGAGATGAGGTTTTTCTTCCTAACGTACTTGGCTTATAAGTTTTATAACTTCAATGTTTTCAAGATTTGCGAGGTACCAAGAAGATTGTGCAAACATGAAGTCTCCTGCCAGTACTGCTACTCGTGTCCCATATAGTTGATGAATTGTTGCCTTCCCTGGAGATAATTTAAAATTGGTCTATTAGCTCAAGCAAATGAATTTTCTTAACATAACTTGGTGATCTCTAAGAAACTGAACAGTTCAATAAACTCTCTCTAAAACATTCTTCTAGCTCGGCAGTGAAGATTGCACTGCATAAAATCCAATCCAGTTGTCAAAATATAAAGCAGTAGCTCATGGATAAAGCAAGTATACAAACATCAACACCCCCACAAGAAGACCAGAGGGTTGCCTAGTTCACCATGTGATATGTATGTTAACAAAATCTTCCTGCAAAACTAGAAATAACTTGATAGTCCTCTCATTGGTCAACTGCATATGCATAAACCTATTGTCAAATCAATGAAGATTTTGTCACGTTTGACTTTTTGCGAACCTCATTCCCTCAACCAATCAAATGTGCCACCAGATGAACTAAAAGAAACCATTTGTTTAATAAGAACATAAAATACAACCGGCTCAAGATATCCATCTGTACAGATTTTGCAATTGCATTTTTCAAATGATTGACAATCTTATGTGATACTGTTGTTTTGAAAACCAAAGGATAAAGGACTTACTCGTACACTGGATACGAATTTGGTAGGAGGGTAGACAGTAAAAAGACTTACCATTAGGATTTATCATACACATGGATAGGATCAACATATAAATAAATACTACATACAAAGACACGTGCCCATATGTAAGATCAAGACTATGCAAAAAGCATGTTCTTACTATTGAAATAAATCCACGAAGATGTGCTTGCACAGTGTAAATTATGTGCAGAACTCTATACTCAGATGTTGCACAAGCTGGGACAAAAGTTCATGTGAGATAAGCATACAACACAGGATTTAGCTCAGCACGCTGTACTTCATACTCGCTTTTAATCTGGGGAGTGGCTAGTAAAGCATGAGGCAGGTGGAAGGTGCCAGCTTATCGAGCTGGTAAAGTCCATGACAGTTGGACCAAGGGACCTAGATTCGAATTCTACCTTCATCAATGTGAACATGAAGAAATATGCACATTGAGCAAACCGGCAATCAGACAAACATGCAAACAATTTGTACAAGAGCAGCCTAAGCTAAAAATATGCAGTTATCCAACCAAAGAAAGTTGAGCTTACTGCAAATTTATGCTTGATGTAATACGAATTTATATTTGAAAGAATAAATAGGGGATTTGGCACCAACTACAAATTTAACATCTCACCTTGTTCACAAACAGGGTATCTACGAAGCTGCATCACCAAAAAAATAATTGAAGTCGCACTAATAGAAGTATCTAAGTGGAAGAAAAATTTATTCAATTCAATTCTAACGACTGAGTCTCAACAACAGCTTAACAAAGACATTTGAACAAGAAATACATGAACCCTTAGCATTCCCAAAAAAACCTTGATATTTTCTTCAATTAGGATTCTACCTGAATTAAACTTAATAATAGAAATATGCTGAACAACTTATTAGATAATAAATTTAACATATTTGTCTTATACACGATGGAAGGATAAATTAGTCATTACCAGTGCAGATAACCCCAACAGTCCTTAGTTTCTTTTATGGGTGAATAAGGCTGTCTTTGAATAGTTGTTACTTTCAGACTAAAAGTTCCACCTAGGACCCCAACAACTTCACAGATAGCCCATCAGCCTAGACTGAAATAGTTTAGGAATATTCAACCCACTCAGTAACCTAAATTGGCCCCTAAAGAGCATTAGTTAAGCTATTCAGAACCTATATCCTTGCTGAACTCAATATAGCCATTTCTACCTTAATTGGGCTCAAAGAAATCCTTTTCCCATGACTATCGACCATGTATGACTATATCTATCTTTGACATATTGCTCAACATATGTAAATCAGCCTCAAAAATTCAAGATTAACATTTCCCAACACCTGTAACCTAGCCCTATAATTCATGCTTTAAACTAGTTTCCGAGGTACCCATCGGCCTATTTGTTAGCTATCATCACAGCCAACCCTTCTTTTAACAGACTCATATTTTTTACACCCACTCTTCTACTCAGCTTTCCCTAAACAGAGCAGAATGGAGGGAAAGGATTCATGTAGCCTACCCCAACTAATTTGGGATTAAGACTTAGTTTAGTTGAGTTGAGTCTTCTACTTGCAGCTTTCCACCCACTGATCTATTAATACTTCAACAGATAAGATATCAGAAAAGCCCAGATTTTTCAACAAGTCCAAAATGACATGAATGAAGCAAATGTGAGATGGTATAGGTGATTTTTTTTTTAAGCGATATTGATTAAAAATTGGGTTTCAGGTTATCATTATGAAGTAAAATAGAACGAGCAGGCCATCTTCTTTGGGAAGATAAATCTTGGCACTAAAATCCTCCATCTAATTACTGCAATCAGTTGAATCACTCTTCCTTTAAGAGATAAAAGACCTTCCCCACACCATGGTGATTTTCTTTCCACCTCCTCAGTGAGAGGCACCAATCTGCCTTTGCAGTTTACAATCATCCTTAACTGGTGATCTTAGATATTTGAATGACACATCTGCTAATTTACAAGTTCATTAACTAGCAAAATGTATACGTCTCTTCTCGTTCCTTGTGCAGGTGAAAAAGTTTTTTTCAATATAAATTTGTGAACAACATAGCCCTTTCACCAACAAAGAAAAAATTAAAGCACTCCATTCTGTCCTTCATCTGCCTGACAAAATGATTTCATCAACAGCATACTAGAGAGTCAGACTTGTTCTAGGCATCCACATGTGCCAAGCACTGAAATATGTCGCTGCTCTACTGCTTTACACATCAATATAGAGATGGCATCACTAACAAGCACTAAGAAGAATGGTAACAATGGCTCTCCTTGTCTAAACAATAATATTCCATCAATGTTCGTTCGGTGAAATTGGCATCTTGTTCATACAAGCATTGCTTTAATCCATCTTATCCATGTGTCCTTAAAGTTTTGGCCTTCAAAATATCCAATGGAATGTCCTAATCAGTATTATTGAAGGCCTTTTCAAATCTGGTTTCAACACCGTTCTTCCTTTTCTCAATCTGCTCTTAAATAAGATCTAATAAGCCACCATAATTTCATCCACACATTCCTTCAATAAAGCATTCAAAGCATTATTGCTGTAGCAGGGAACATATTTCCAAGGTTAATGTACCTAAAATGGTAAACACGAAGGTTTTACATTTTGACTAAAACCGATAAATTTCAGCCAAGACACTGACCCCAGTTTTGGAGTTTGGTGAGTTCCAATATTGTTGATCAATTTCAGCTAAAACTAACCAGCTCCAATCTAGTTCTTTGATTTCAGCTGATTTCTGATAGATTTTATTTTTGATATTTACCATCATATTAGGATCATTTCTTTATTTTTCTAAGTACATAGACTTATAGTATCAATTCTCTATGGTTTTTCTTCTTTTCTTAAGTTAAAAGAATCGGTAGATAATAGACATACCCCTCAATGGGCTGCGGGCTCCAAAGAGGCCTTATAATAGTATTTAAATTGCTAAGTATAATGAATGTTTGCATGACTAAAGTTCTCCAAGTAAATGATACATCCATGTTGTGTGTTGAGAATACAAAATACAAGTATAGTTGAATTTCACTCATATGCAATATTCACTTCAACCTAAAATTATGTAAACCACACAGGTAAAGAATCTATACAACAAAAAAATACCCTATCATCAAGTAACTTTCCTTGGCTGTTTCTTCTTTAATATTTAAGCTTTCAAACTCTTTTTATGGTTTTTTTGATTTTTTTGATGGAAACACCAAAGGTTGGAATTTCCCCAAACTGTCAAAACCGAAATTCCAAATGAAGATTGAAACCGAAACTACAACCAAGTTTTCAAAACATGGTAGACATAATGTAATGCATTGATAACTAGGATGTAGTGATACTAAATATGCTGGAACTATTTATCATTTGTTTTAAGATCAGCCTCCTTTTGGTAGTATTATCTTGATGTTAGTACTTGGTTTGGAGTTCTTAATATAGAATAATAAACTTGCTCTAAAGTGATGCTTATCAAAAACAACAAATATCTGGGAGAATTCATAGCATATCAAGTGCTTATGAAATCAAACATTAAGTACAAAGATTCAAAATATATCATATATTATACTCAAACAAGTCAAAATGTCTCAATTAACCAATAATAGAAGTTCTAAAATACATACTTGTGCCAATTATGGAACACTAGTCGCCACAAGTATGTGATACAGGAAACCTTGATGGTAGGAATCATTTTTCAAGTGATTAACGTATCATAGCTGTGATAATTGGACCAGGTGCACAAATTTTAAAGCGAGAAAAATAAAAAAATAAACAAAATAGAGGAACGAAGACTTCTGATGGGAGTCTTCTTCCTTATCAAATCCAGTTGGGAACCGGACTCCTAAGGGCTGCCAAAAACCATTGAGAGTCTCCTATAAATCACCCCTTCCCTCCTAAGCAACCCACAATGAAGCCGGATCTTCCTCCCTCTTCTTTCTCCTTGGTTTCTCCTGTTAAAGCTATGGATACCCTCACCATGTCCACCAAAAATCTTCACCGAATCTTCATCGGAGACGTTATCGGAGCCCAAGGTAAGTCTTGGCCCCTCTTCCTCTCTTCCTTCCCTTCTTCCCATGCCCTTGCGACGGCCACTAGCCATCAGATTCGCCGAAAAAGCCACCAAAGAGGACTCCCTATTTTTTCCCTATTTTGAGCGAGCCCTCTTCCCCTTTTTCTGGCTACTGGTGCTGCCACCTGTGGTGCCACCCATCCGGATCATTACACACGACCACTCTATGGCTCCCCGAAGGTCTTGCCCCACTGGTGATCGGCCAACAATCAACAAAATAAAGAAAGGGCAATCCCATATTTTTTGTCCTCTCTTCTTATTTTTGTTGGCCGGTTACTTGCTGCCGACCATCCCCTGCTGCTCACCATCGATCGCTGTTATCGGACCTTTGACTATGCCGCCGCATCCCACCGAAGCATTAGCCCCCACCCGTATCTCCCCCCTGTTCGACCAAAAAAAAGAAGAAAAAAGAAGAAGAAGAAAGGAAAAAGAGAGAGAGAAGGGTTTTCTCTCTCTTGTCTCTCTCTTAGGTCTTTGTCTACTCTCTCTTTCTCTATCTAAGAGCATGCAGGGATCTCGATTCGAGGTTTTGTCTTCTTATCCGAGGACCCGATCAGAATTTCTTCCGTTGAAAGAGACAATGACTCTCTCTTGATTTTTTTCTCTTCATCCACTTTCTCTCTTTAAGAAGACCTATGAATCCTATATCGAGTCACGTTTTCCTCTTCTAGAGATCCATGTTGATCCCGACAAGAAGATCTTAAACCGCTTTGATGTGCGGATAGTCTATCAGATCGATCACCTGATGAATGACTTCTTTTTATTATTTATTATAATTTAGTTAATTAAAAAAAATGATTATGATTTAATATTTTAATAAGATTATCTGATTCATCTAATGAAGTCTAACATCTAAGATGAACAAGGTAAGTGAATCTTGCGCTCCTTATTTATTTTTAAATTATCATATTTTTCTTGCATATGATCTGTTGCCGAGGAAATCATATTTTTCATAAAATACGGATTAGCACATGTGAAACAAAAGGCATGTTTTATTATGACCATTTATTGCGTGAATATTTGTTATAAAAATAGCATTTTATGAAGCATAAATTTTATTATTTTTCTACCTATATATATGTATATTTTAAGAAAAAGATATAAAGCTTTAAAGGCTCTTAGATAGCTATGACAACCTTACAAAAGTGAGGTCAATCGACAAATGACCCTCTGCCAATGGGTATAAAATTGGTAATACAAATTATAAAACTTATCAATTACAATGATGGTTCTATCATAAGTATAAAATGACCATAACATGAATATATGTGAACAATATTTTGAAACATCACACAAATATCTAAGAAGAATGATTTATGAATTATGTTTATAAAATTTCATAATTTATGCATGCATGATTGTTTTATGACTTGTTTATTATATGCTCTATGAAATGCTTTATTTTTGTAACGCCTGTTATTTTATAAATATTACATTATCATGAAAAATTTATGCTTAATCCGATAAAAAATATAGGTTTACTTACTGAGTTAATGTAACTCATATCTCTTTATTTTCTTTTCTTTTACAAAGAAATAAGGTTAGAAACGATGGAAGATTCAGGCTGGGGATCTGCATAGCAAGCTTGAAAATTTTATAGCTGAAACTTAGTTTATTAGATGATCATGAATTTGTAATCAATTATTTATGAATTTTAAGGCACGAATTTGATATTTAATTTTGAATTTAGATGCTCTGAACCAATTTTGGTTTATGTACTTGATGAATGATCAAATTGAATCTTTTATTATAACTTATTTATGATAGATTTTAGCTGATTATGGTTGTTAGGCTTCGTGTTATCGAGGGCAGTATCCCTTGGTAGCATGGCCACGTTATGTCTTGAATTTTGGGCATAACAATAACCAAAATTGGTACCAATATTTTGTATAGTCTCATGTTTAACAATAAAGGAATCTGTTTGATTTTTCTATATTATCTTGCTATATTTTTGAAGAAAATGTGTTGCTATGCTTGTGTTAGCATGATGCCACTTGTTTCATATAGGAAGTCAACAACTGCAAAATTTTAAATAGAGCAAACATTTCAAAATGAAAAGAAAAATTAAAGCTACATAAAATATCTACCTCTTCGCATTTCACTTTCATCTAACACATCATCATGTATCAAACTTGCTGTATGGATCATCTCGATGATCTCTGCTAAACGTTGATGTTGGGTTGTTAGTTCCCTGGTTGAAAAGTGCATGAATGAATCCTTCATGGTATTCTTTTGTTATTAGGGCTGCTATAGATTATCAGGACAAAAATGATATAACTTACTCTAAACCTGCAATTTGAGCAGTGGCCCTTGACACCAGGAAAACCAGAGCAGGCCTCAACCTCTTTCCACCAGCACCAAATATCTGCTCCGCTGCAGACACTAGAACTGGATTTTCTGATCCAACAATCTACTAGAAAATTTGTCAGATAGGGGTATCTGAGAGATCAATAAAAAATGAAGGTAACTGAACAATCAAAGTGACCTTCTTCAGATTCAAATAGAAAGCATAAACAGCAAACATAAAATTCTAAAAAAAGAAAACATAAACAAGAAAATAAATTAGTTTACAAAACATAAACAAGAAATAAACTAGTTCACCATCACCGTGACCATGTGATACTTGGAAAAAATCAATGATTATTGAGAGATAGACTAAAATTTATAAGTGATTCACATACTTGATATCAAATTTTATTCAAGCATGAAGAAAAGTGACAAAAATATAGATGAATAAAAGTTCAAGGTCAATTAATTGCTGCACCTACTGCTGACATTTGAAAATCTAAAGTGAAATTCATATTCAAGAATTTGTGGGACAAATTGTGGTTTAACAACTGGTTGATATGTCAAAGTAAGAAAGTATATGACTGATGCTTTTTTTGGGACAAAAAAAAGCATATTTGTGAGCAAATAGATTATTTGATGTAAGTAACAGTCATATATTTTTTATTTTTATTTTTTTGATATCAGATTACTACATACAACCTTAATAAATTCCTTAGGATTCCTCTGCTTTTGACACTCAATCATATTCAGCAAGCATGTCGAGTATATTAAACCTGCCAATAAGCCACTAATGAAGCTCTTGCTTATATGCAATATTTCTATCAATACAATGAAGAATGCATATGCCATCGTAAGGTGAGTCCACTGTCATCCAAATCCATCTAGCACCATGTAAGAGAGCCTACATCATGCTAGCACAAAATACCCTTATCTGATGTTTCTTGGCACATGATACAGGTGTCAAGTGTCGAAGTGTCCAAAAGAATCCAATATGGAAGTCTTTAAAATAGGTATATATCTAGCGTATGCACTACCGTCCTGCACGTGCAAGGAACCTCACCACCAAAAGAATCCAGACATGATACATATTACAGTCCAGATGTATATACAATAACAGCAGGCAGCAGTTTTTGGGACAGAGTGTTTGTTTACCGAGCAAAAATTCTGTGGCCGCCTTTCATGAGATCATATTCTCACAACTTCTGTCCTTGACAATGACCTAAGAAAGCTTTTTACCAAACATAACCATAAGTGGTGCAAAAAAAAAAAACGACCACCTTCCTCAATGTTTCTGCATTGATGCCAGTTGATCATAGATAATAGTCAAGAACACTAGCATTTCCTTCCAAAAAGTATCTTCTTTCAGCTCCTTAGGTGTGCATACTCAATCCGCTACTTGTGGCATGCCTTGTAGGTTCACCACAATCCATAATGTGAGGTATGCATCCCATTCGAAGCAATAAGAGCATGTATTGCTACCATCAATTCACCCACCTTGACTAGCAATTTTAGGATGACCAGCAAGCAGTTATGAATGTCCCTACAGCCTACAAGGCCTGTAAATTCAGTCCATGCATCACCATCTCAATTCCAACTCAACCATCAAGTAAAATTGTACTATTTATGTAATGCCCTTCCATGATTGTACCCTTTAATAAGCATTGAAAGGTAGACAACAAATGCTTTAATGTAATGCACAATAAGTTGATCAATAAAATCCACAAAATCATCATGTTCAGTTCTACCAGTTCATAGAACTCCAGTGCTATCATCTAAAGACCTCAATCCTAGCAGAGAGTCTGCAACCTATGTGACATGGTTAGTAATTATTAAAGTAAACATTCTCAATTACAGTAAAGCATCTTCTGGTACCTGATCTTTGGGTTCTCTACTTTCATGGATCTTCCTTGATTGCTCTTCCAAACATATGCCCTTCCATTAACTTGATGAGGAAATTACTTTCCATCTTTATGCTCCTCAATTTTCCTAATTGTTTTGTCTTGAGTTTGCTTGTAGCATTTCCCTATGCCCCTGCCTTGATGTTCTGATCACCCAAAACATTTACCTATTTTTTCCCTTGGTTTACCAACAGGAACAGATATTTGTTTCAGAGTCATTTGCTGGAAACTGAACATCCTTTCTTTGATGTACTTTCACCTGATATTCTGGGGTTAAGCAGGGTCTTGTGCTCTCCTGTATGTTCCAATTTTTAGTTAACCGGAATTTGTTCATGATAGCACAGAACAATTTGTTCCTTCCCACACTTATTGTTAATGAATCATCTTTGGTGTTAGCACCAGTTGTCCAGTTGCATACAGTTCCAGATTGGTCTAGAACAGGGTCACTTGCTAATCTGGCAATTAAAAACTGAATATGATTACAGCCTCGATCCTTATTTGGGATCTTCTTGAAGCCATTTGTCACGGTTTCAAGAACTGGACTTGAGTAAGAAATTTTTCCCCACTTTGCATTCATAGTGCACCTCACATCTCATCCACAAGTAAGCGAAGCACTGATAGATAACCACAAAGCTAGTAACATAAATCAAGATAAATTCCAAAATCCCTAAGAGAGGACAACTGAGAAAGAGCACTCACTGATTTTAGATTCTTGTTTAGCTGTTGCAGGTCATTGGAAACCGCTTCCAGCAAAGAAGACATCTGGATGGGTCCGGTACCAGATACCAAAGGTTTGACACCAACAGGCGGCCCAAACTTGGAACATCCACTGCAAGCCCAAGACATACAATCACCTCATCCAAATAAGACCCAAAACCCGCTATCAAATACCAAGAAAAGCATAAAAATTACCATTCTGTGTCGATGAGACCCGGCAGCGAGCACCACCACTGCGCCGCCAAACCGGCCTCCGCCGCGACCTCCCACAGCCGCCTCCACTCAAAGGGCACCCACAAGCGACCAGATCCAAAGCCCTCTGGGTACACGTCAAAGAAAACATCCTCCCAAGAACCCAACCAAAGCTTGGCAGCACCACCAATCAAGACGCCCACCGGTTCTTGAAACAAGAGGAGGCAGAACTCAAACACCAGCCAACGCTCATTCAAACTACAACATATCCACACCAAACAACCACTTGGACTCGGGACAAAGGCCGCATTAACAACAACTCGGTTCCGTTCCAGAAGATTTTCCCCCCGGCGTGGGTCTGCCAGGCCTTCGATCAATAGGCATGCGAGTTTATGTTTGGGATTTATAGAGAGAGAGAAAGAGAAGAGGAGGAAGGAGGAAGAGGGAGTAACGTTTTTAAATAGCTGGAGACTTACCGCCGGCTTTTGAGGTGGATCCATGAGGTCCACGAGGGCATTTGTGAACTGGGTTCTCCTTATCAATTGAGATAGAGAGAGCGGAGGGCGGCGGGGCACGACAGTTGGAGTTGTGGAGGAGATTCCGGGTGATCCGGACCGGGTTCGAGGGTTGCACCTTTTGCCCGAAAGGACGATTGCTGCCTTCTTTCGCGGTTGGAACCGATGGATCGCAGCTTGCACAACTCTCAAAGCATTCAAAGCTTTTCTTCCATTCATCTGCACAACTCCGGAAGTGCTAACCGAGCGATCCAAAGAAGGTGAATCATTCTTCGTGCGAAAGATTCGACCGGAAACCTTTCGGTTCGGGAATAATGGAGGGACAAGATCTTGCCATGGTGGGGCGTTTATTAGAATCTACGTATAAGATATGATTTGGAGTTCGTCAAGACGCAAAGGCTTGGGATGCTGGCGACTTGTCGTGCTCTCACCATTTCTTCCGTTTGTTTATCTGCGTTGGGAGCGATGAAAGAGAAGTTTGAGGCTGGAAATGTTGGTTGGACTTGCTTTTCGTGTGATTATTTCTACTTCAAAATTTGTTTCGAAGGGTACATTGCAAGGATAATCCTTTGGAAATGTCAATGAACAGTCATCGCAAACAATCCCCATGAAACAGGTAAAAGCGCTTGATTTTTATTTTTTTTATTTTTTTCCGATGCAAGCTTGAATGATTACATTGATGATTTGTGTGTACGTGGATCCAGTTTGGTAAAAGCAGTTGTCTGTGAAATGAGTCGTTATGTGTGCATTTGTTTTTTGGCGTGCGAGTTAACATACATCACCATCCAATTGGATTCTAAATGTTATAATTTGCATTAGAATTTGTTATTCTGTTGCCATAAGTTGATCTTCTGAGCTGTACCAACGACGGCACCACATGATTTCGTGCACACCTTCAATGCTGTAGATGAACTGTCACGTCTACTTTGATGATAAAGCTGTGTTTTATCTGGTGATGGTGTTGTATTTTATATCCTCTGACAAGGAGCAAGTTGTACGAGCATGAATTCCGGATTTTTTGTAACAGTGATGTTGCTGAGATATAGCAATCTTGCACTAGAATCACTTACGTACTATTATAATATATATAAAATTTTGTATACAAAAGATTGCCGTATCAAACAAGTCAGAGCAAGGTATGTATCTTCAAATAACAGAAACAGCAATGATAACAAGATATGTATTCTTTATTAAAAAAGTCAGAGCTGTCTGATGGCAGCGGCTCAGAAGATAAGAGGGACTCCATTGTCTATCTTGCAATAAATATGGCCCATAACGGGCTTCCTTCGTCAAAGAGATCAACAATACAACAGATAAACCCGTTTGAAAATTATAGTTTTGTCACGGGAGAACGTTTTTGATCTTTCCTCTGTCTAGATTATTACAGTGAATGGTGAAATCATTTCACGTTGGTAGAAATCATTTGGAATTTTTTAAATATTATTTTTAATATTTATACTCAAATCAATCTATTTTTTTATTTATTTTAAAATATGATATTTGAGCTGACTCGATTCGAATATAATGAAATTACATGTTGAACATACGATTTCGGATTTTAAAAACATGCTCGATATGCGATTTCAAATGATATGGTCTGTCACAATGAAAATTTAAAATTTAAATTTAATTTTAATTTTAAAATTGAAATCACATGTTGAATATGTGATTTCAGTTTAAATAAAATCATACCTTCAAAATGCGGCTTCATTCTTCTTCTTTTTTCCATTTCCGCTTCGTACCGAGGGGCGCATCTTTTTTTTTTTTCGTTCCCGATTTCATATCAAGGGACAAGGGGGCATAAGTGCGGGCTTCATCGGATCTAGAGGGAGGGGCATCGAGCGACAGAGCAGTGGGGTGCGGACGTGGAGGGGCGTGGGATGCAGGCGAGAGGGGGTGGGGAGGGGCATGGGAACGGAGCGGAGGGGTTGGGTTGGGGGGAAGGGCATAGAGGGTTGGGGTTAGGAGGGAAGGGCGGTGCTTGTGTTCGCGTGGAGTGGCGAGGGCGTAGGGTGCGGATTTCGCCAAGGCCGAGAGGGGAGGGGGATGGGGGCATTAGGCGAGGGGGGGCATGGGGTGTGGGGTGCGGTGCAGGGGACCGTGGGGTACAGGCGCAACGGTCGAGAGGAGTGCCGTGCGAACAGGAGGCTATGGTGGTGGGTAGGGGTGGAAATAGGCCAGGCAGACTGTCAAGGGTTTGCGGCCTAGTCTGACCTATCTTGGGCTGTTTATCTAAATAAGCCAAGCATAGGCTTTTAAAAATGTCTGTTTAAATAAATAGGCCAAGTCTAAAATTTTAAAGCCTGGCCTGAAAGCCTGCAGACCGGCCTATATAAATTTAATATATATATAATAAAAATTATAATTTATTAATTTATATAATTAATTAATTATTGAGATACTACTTTCTATTTTTCATTTGATTCAAGTTATATTCTCTGTAATTTGAGGCCTGTTAGAGGTAGAAGATTATTATGTTTGATAGGCCTTTGGGTCTATGTTGAGGCCTTGAAAGTCTAGGCCTGTTGGTCTATTTAAAGGCTTTGATGTTTATAGTCCTCTAAATAGGCTTTCAGATTAGATTAGGCTTTTTTATTTTACGAAACAGGCTAGGCCGAGCCTCATTTTAAGTCTGAACCATTCCAACAAGTTAGGCTCAAGCTAGTATTTTATAATACAGACCTAGCCTATTTAAGTCAAAGCCTGATCTAATCTATTTCCACCCCTAGCGGTGAGGAGGTCCGAGCATGGGCCCTAAAGGGAGGGCGCGGAGGAGCGACGGCAAGACAATGGTGCCATAGGTGGCGCGCGGGAGGGGGGATGGGTGTGGGTTGGCCGCGGACAGAGAAAGATGGAGGATCACGAGAGGGGGCGATAATGTTAGGGGAAAGGAAGAAACGAAAGAAAAAAATATTTGATTAGTAATAAATTATTATCATTTGATTAGTAATAAAATATTATTATTTTATTAATAAAAATATTATTATTTAATTAATAATAAATATATTTATTAATAAAATATT
>KE504640.1:2506740-2534205 GCA_000441515.1 Elaeis oleifera | reverse complement strand
CTTGGGCCAAAAGAGTGACTTACTTAAATTCTTTCTTAAATCTCTTACTAAAATCTTTAATACTGTCACACTATCACAAGATCATTAATGCACTGCACAAAAAATGCCATTCTTACAGCTAATCTCGAAACTTTTCTAAAAGTCCTTCCATAAATACAAAGTAAACTGAGGACATACCAACAGTTGTTCATAATTAAAATATCCAGTTACTTGTTTACTGTTGTATATTACTATTGCCTTAGGGATGGTATACAATATCCACTATCAATGATGAAGCGAGAAGACGTAGGAAGAGTGGAGAGGAGAGAATATCTATATGAAAAGATAGATATGGCCATGCTATTTTGCTGTCGATGTGACCTCTAATTCTACTTTATGTAGATTTTTAAACTCATGACCCGATTCGATCCGAATTAGACCCGAACCGGATCCGCATTTTATGGATTGGGACTGGGTTATATATGGACCCGACCCGACCCGAATGATCCAATGGGTCAATAAATTCGGCCATGGACCCGACCCGACCCGATTTTTTATTGGGATGGATATGAGTCCAATATCAAGACCCGATCAAGAATCGGGTCGGGTCGGGATCACTCAAGACCCGGTCCGACCCGACCCATTTGCAGGCCTAACAAGCACCATCCCTCGCCTCACCCCCTCCACCCTCCCCCAACTCCTACGCCCACATCTAGGGCTGGAACTGGGCTTGGGCCGGCCCGAGGTCCATCGGGTCGGGCAAACTTCGAATCAGGCTTTGGGCTTGGCCTGAAGAAATTCAAGTCGGACTTGGGCTTAAATTTAGACCTCGTTTGTATTTCGACCCGGGCTCAGATATACCTTTGGCCCGGTCTGAACCCGGCCCGAGCCCGAGCCCAAATATTAGCCCAAAATTCAACCTGATAATTTCTACATAAGGCCTGCAGGCCTGTACCTAGTTCTTCCCCTCTTAACTCTTAAGTCTATTTAGCCCGACTACCCAAGCCAAATAAATTGGGTTTTACTGTTCCGTCTTGCTCATTCTTTCTCCTCACCTCCAACTCAAACCTTCTTCGCTCCTTCGCTGTCTAACATTATTAGGGTTTTGTAACGAGCCAGTTTCTAGGATTTCACCCATCCCTCTCTCCTCCTCTCCAAGCTCGCATGGCAGCCGCCGTCACCTCATCCGCCTCCACAACCCGCGCCTCTATTAGGGTTTTGTAACGAGCCGATTTCTAGAGTTTCGCCCATCCCTCTCTCCTCCTCTCCAAGCTCGCATGGCAGCCGCTGTCATCTCATCCGCCGCCACGACCCGTGCCTCCTCCTTTAATACAGAGAGCTACATCGACAACAAGTGATGCGACGATGTGCGACAGGCCAACATCACCACCGCTCGCACGATGGCGGACGTCATGCGCACCAGCCTCGGCCCCAAGGGCATGGACAAGATGATCGCCTCCACCTCCGACGAGGTTATCATTACCAACGACGAGGCCACCATCCTTAACAAGATGGAGGTCCTCCAGCCCGCCGTCAAGATGCTCGTCGACCTCTTTGGCCGCAGTCCATGGAGGAGCCGGAGGTTAGAGGTTAGAATTTTTTTTCTTTATTTTTTTAAGATGAGAAGAAAACTGTGAAAAATCGGATTGGGCTCGGGTCGGGCTCAGATCGATTTTTTTCAAAAAATTGGGCCTAAGCCCGATCCGAAGTCCGAAAATTATTTAGGTCGGACTCGGGCAGGACCGGGACCCGACCCGACCCAGCCCATTTCAACCCTACCCGCATCCCACCGCTCTCGCTGCCCAGCACCCCCCTCCTCCAGCCCTCCGCTTTGTCCTTTGTAGGGAGGATTGAAAAAAAAATNTACGAAAAAAAATGAAAAAAAAATAAAAGATAAAATTATATTTTAAAAATATAATTTTATTTTAAATTAAATTTAAATTAAATTATAGATTGAATATATAATTTTAATTAAATTTAAATAATTTAAATTAAATTTTTATTATAATAAATCACATCATCTAAAATGGTACGTTCAAGAATTCAAATCCGAAAACGCATATTCAACGCTCCATTTCATCACATCCGAGTCGAGCCAGCAAAGATAACGTATTTTCAAAAATAAAGTGGAAAATAGGATGGATTTGAAAATGAGTATTAAAAAATAATATTTTAAAAAAATTCAATCATTTGACATGGAAATTTGAATAGATACCTCAAAAACTGCATAAAACTGTCTACAATCCACACTTGTAGAGCAATAAATTAAAAACCACGTGACACTATGGCATTATTTGCATGCTCCAACAAAATTGATTTGATGTTTGCAGCACATATTATATGAACTTGCGTTAGGTTACCATTTTTTTGGGTACAGTTGGATTGTTCCCTATAAGTGACAAGTGGTACGAAGATAAAGTCTCATTAATAGTGCTGCGTACGTTAAAGTTATGAGATGTTGGACTGTATATGAATCAGTACAATGAGTGTTCATCACTTTTTGTCCATTTCCAAGATACATGAAGCTTTCTTAATGTCAGTTAGCAAGGTCTTTTCAATGGATTTAAGATACGAAGGGGCCCGCGGGGCCAAAATCTTTTGTTGGCAACTGTAATAAAAAAAATTATCTACTAACTAATTTCTTGCTCATTATGATGTTATTATTTTATAATTTCAGTGATAGAATTTATATCCAGATATCCTTAAATATTGCTCTCATATTAATTATTAGTTCTTGCAATCTGACTAAAAATATTAGAGCCTTTATATAGTATGTACCAATTACCATTCCGCTTTGTTGATTTACCGGCATTACAATACTTTATGCAACATGATTTGGTGGATCCGAATTAAAAACAGTAATGAGATATCTTGTATGGTTGTTGTAGTAATAGCGGGACAATCGTACCTTCAATCATGCAGAAGCTTCTTCAGTTCATTTAGTCTGGAGAGTTGAGGTTTATTCATCTTCGATGACTCCATAGATATTGGGGTAGTTCTTCTCTTTCTTCTAGCTTCACTTTTTGTCAAAAACAATGGCTTAACTACCTCCTTCCTCTGAAGTTGTTAAAATCAACTTTGATGCTTCAGTAGTTTCTGATAGGACAACAGCTGGATATGTTACTAGAAATTATTATGCCAGGCTTGTCCCAGTAGGAGGTAAGCTTTTGATGCATACCTCTATACTAAATTGCTTGCTGTTTGGCTTGAAGCAAAGGTGGCTATGCAAGATCTTCATTTGACTAATTTCATTTTAGAAGGAGATGCAGCTATTGTTGTATCTTGACTTCAATCTCATCATAAGACTACCATTCAACATATCCCTTTTTTCTAAGATGTATGGCCTTGGAAGCAGGATGCTTCCTTTTTTGAGGTTTTGCACATTTTTAGATTTGTCAACCAACTTTGCAAACCATATGGCTTGCAAAGGGATTTTCAATAGACTTGGGAAGCTGCTTTGGAATTTCACTGAACATAAATTTTACATGCAGATGCCTATAATGTTCAGTATCACCACTTGTAAATTTGCTTACTGCCTGCTTCTGAGATCTAATGTCTCCTGGTTCTTTAAAGTGGTCGCAGCTTGTCTTTGCCATCTCCAACGGTGCCAGTTTTTTTTTGCAACGGTGCCAGTTAATTTGGGTTTGCAATGCTCATCTCCTAGTGGTAGGTAGTATTAAATCCTGGCTCTCTCTCTGGATTACCATAGGCCCTTACTTATTTACAGGTGTATTTGCCCTTTTCCTGGAGTATTTTGTCTATACTGCTCATCCTTGACCACCTTTGATATCTCATTATTCTAGTTATTGTTCTCTCTGGATTTGCTATTGTCACCTGAGTGTATAAAATAATTATGTTTCTAACTTTTCATTCTCCATTAATTCTACTTAAATTTCTTATTTAAAAGATTAGGCTGGACTAAACTTGCATATTGAAAAAAAATTCTAATACCCTTAGAGGGTGTTTGGTTGGAGAGAGTGGACGTCTGGAATCAAAATCGGAATGGGTGACTTCCATTTCAACCGTTTAGTTGGAAGGAATTCCATTTCGATTCCTATTTTAGGATGGAATGAAATTGCTCAATTTATATAGAATTCAATTTTTATTTTCTCTATGAATTCAAATTTTCATTATAATTTTGATTTCGATTTCGATTTTGATCACGAACCAAATGTTTTGAAGATTTGACCATTCTGATTTCGAATTCAAACCATTTCAAATCTTATTTTATTTTGATTTCGATTGCCAACCAAATATCTTTTTGGACTTGAGTATACTCTATCCAGACCTCTATAATAAGATAAATTGTCAGACCTTGGGAGTCCAAGGAAGAGACACCCTGCAAATTAGGATTTACTTGATTTGATGCATGATAAGATTATTGGAGTGTTATATATATATACGTGCTATATCTGGACCTCTCACAGGGAGACCAGCTTTTTGACGCGGATCGCGGGTGTTGAGGATTTTGTGATCAGACATCCATTGAATTTGGGTGGACCGCCTTCTTTTAAATAAATCACGTTCACGCAGAACGAAAAATTAATGGTGCGATGATGGCATAATGCAATGGTTAACCCCGTGACAGGTGGCAAAGTTAGAGAGGACGTCTATCAATAAAGGGCAGGGTTGTATGTTTTGAATAAAGAAGGATGCACCTTCCTTCGAGAGAAGCCACCGTTGGATCTCACAACAGTTGTTCGAGATCTGCGCTGGCTGATGAATCGACATGTTACAAGTTCGGAGTGCTTCGAGATCCGCCGTTGGACGGCGCGAAATAAGATCAAGCATTTTTTCGCGCGAAAGATACAACCGGAACCCATCAATACATAAAAATAACAGAGCTAAAAAGGAAATAGTGGCATTTGGGACATTTTACCTACAACGCCGTTTTTGGCACGTCGCTGCTGGCTTCCCTCTTCTCTTTCCTCGACCTTTTTTTTTTTTTTTGGGTTGATGAAATCTCTTTCCTCGACCTTTCCGTGCCCTCATCCGCACCGCCCAACCAAACAAACCAAAAAGGGAATCCAAAAGCTTTTAACAGACCGAGCGGGGTTTCCATCTCCTATCAGGAGTGGTCGATTGGAGCTCCAATCTGGTACAGATTCGATCCTTTCTGTGCTAATAGTTTAAGATGCGTACACGGTTTTTTTTTTCCATGGATTTCTGATTGGATATTGATTAAGAACAAAAGTTTCGATTTGCTTGTCTATTTGAATTCCATGGTCGAATCATTAGAATCGAAGTTGTTTTTATTGTCGGTGGGATTTGATTGGCTTCGACTACGATGGAAGTCGAAAGTGGGTTTTTGATGAAATATTGCTTATGTTTTCTCCGCTTTATGTGGTTCCGATCGTTGATTTGGTCGGTTTTGTAGGTTGTACATTATTTTTTTTGTTTTTCCTGTCGGGAATCGTGTAAGAGTTGTAGAAGATCTTTTGATGTAAAGGAACAGGAAAATCCTGTAATCGAATTTGTTGTTTAATGATGATTTGGCTCCTTTTGTTCTCTTTAGTTTCATGTTGATTTTGGCCTTCTAAGTTGAGGTTGGCACGGTAGGTTAGGTGAATTGGTGGTGAATCGATTGGCGGTTTTAAAATTCTCTCGTAGGCAACCTTTTTTTTATTATTTTTTCGATGAATTTTTCTGTCTTCACTTGTGTTTTGTTTGCATGGAATTGTGCACCACGTGCTTGTGCTTTTGGCAGTGAGCAGGTCGATTAGGTCTCCAGTAATTATGGGAACTTGCTTTAGCTAACTGTGGGTAATATATGTATTGTAGCATATCGGTGTGTATGAGCTAATTTAATTTCCTTATATGATGAGAATTCTTGTAGGATGTGAAAATTGCATAGATGGTCACTGAAGACGAGAATTTCTGATTGGAACACGGGAACATCAATCGGGCATCAAAACCTTATAGGATGGATCAGCTTGCAATGCTTGCGCAGGAGTTGAATGATGGTTCAGATTTCGAAGTTGATGGTGTCAGATGTGAAAACCTTACAGAGAACGATGTTAGTGATGAAGAATTGAGCCAGATGACTTGGCAAGACGGATGTGGAAGGATAGAGTTAAGCTCAAGAGAATCAAGGAGCGGCAAAAGCTTGCTGCCAACAGGCTGCTGCTGAAAGTCCAAGCCCAAGCAGGTCTCTGACCAGGCTCGTAGGAAAAGATGTCCAGAGCGCAAGATGGGATACTTAAATATATGTTGAAGTTGATGGAGGTGTGTAATGCTCGTGGATTTGTCTATGGGATAATACCCGAAAGGGAAAGCCTGTAAGTGGTGCTTCAGATAACATACGGGCTTGGTGGAAGGAGAAGGTGAAGTTTGATAAGAATGGACCTGCAGCTATTGCAAAGTATGAGGCAGAGAATTTCGCAGCCAAGGGTGCACAGAATAATGGAAGCAAAATTCAGCATAGCCTTATGGATCTTCAAGATGCTACTTTGGGATCACTTTTGTCATCATTGATGCAACATTGCAACCCACCACAGCGTAAGTACCCGTTAGAGAAGGGTGTTCCACCTCCTTGGTGGCCTTCAGGAAATGAAGACTGGTGGGTAGATTTGGGATTGCCAAAGGGTCAAGTTCCCCCTATAAGAAACCGCATGATCTGAAGAAGGTGTGGAAGGTTGGAGTACTAACTGGTGTGATTAAACACATGTCTCCAAATATTGAGAAAATCAAAACTCATGTCCGGAAATCAAAGTGCTTGCAGGATAAGATGAGTGCCAGAGAGAGCTCTATTTGGTTAGGAGTGTTAAATAGAGAGGAAATGGTTGTTCATCAGCTCAGCAGTGACAATGGGATATCTGATGTATCTCAACATAGTGGTTGTGAGGAGAGAAGGGAAGATACAAATAGTGGTAGTAGTGAATATGATGTTGATGGTTCTGAAGATGCTCGTGGTTCTGTATCATCTAAAGATGATGGGAGAAATCTACCATTAAGTGCTCAAACTTGTGGAGAGAATACCACTTCAATAGTACGAGGAAACTGTCTGGTTCCAACCAACCAACTTGTTCAAGGAAAGGAGCAAGTACGTGAACAGCCAAAGAGAAAAAGACGTCAAGTAAGTTTAGCAATTGCTGATCACCGAACAACAGGGGTTCAGAATGAACACCTACCAGATGAATCAAGAAATGCTATCCCAGACTTGCCTATTAGTGGTCATCATATGCCAAATATCAACCAAGAGGATGGCACAAATCCTGCAGCAGAATGTCATGAAGATTCTAGAAACCAGTACCTTCTTCCTGAACCTGGAATTAACAACTTGGCAGTCATCCCTTCTGCTAATGTCGCAGCACAAAGCATGTATGTTGATGGCCAGCCCTTACTGTATCCAGGTGTAGGGCATACTGAGTTACAATCTGGGACAATTGTGGGGTCAGGAACCAATTTTCAGTTTTTCTCACCAATGGAATATGGGCTAACTCAGGACAAACAGCAGTTCCCTGTTTCTGATGCTACTGATAATCAAGTTAAACCTGAGGGTATTGGATTTCCTATTAATAATAATGTCTATGGGCATACACTAGCACCAAGTAGAAATTCAAATGAAGCTGCAGGAGCCATGCCTACTTTTGTAGACGAACCCTTCTACAGTGAGCCTGATAAATTTATTGGCAGTTCTTTTGATGGGCTGCCATCAGATTATATTGGGATTAACAGTCCAATTCTTGACATTGATGAGCTGCTGCGAGATGATGATATAATGGAGTACTTGGGAACATAAGTGAGTAAAAGATTTTGTTATGCCATTTGCTGGTGATGCTCATCTTTTTAGTTCCATTTGGCATCTTCATTCCCTTGCTTCTAGTCTGTTTCGTAGGAGGTGTTGAGCGCTTTTCCATTAATTGCTTTATCCAAATTCATATTGGCATAGTTTAGTTGAACATTCATGTGATAATTGTCTTAACTTACCATTTGCATTTTTATTGTTGTAAATAATGGTTTGAGGCCCAGCCTAGCCATCAACTCATTTTGGTGGTTGGATCATGAGCATGGGTTGACCTATGAACTCATGAGACCATTAAAAAAAAAAGGGTGTCCTAGGGCATGAGGTTCTCACCACTATGAGTGCTAGGGAGGGTTAGATATACACAGCTTTAACCCTGCATGCAAAGAGGCTACTTTTGTGTTTCGAGCTATGTCACCTAGATAACAATGGAGCAATCTTATTATTGCTCCAAGGCCCATCTTATATTAACTTGCAAGATCATTTAAAAGAAAAATTATCGAATGAATACTAAAATAGTATAAATACTTAAAAATTAAAAAAAATTGAAAAATGTAAAAGAGAAAAGGTGAAAATATATAATAATGGTCCTGTTTTATACACAATATTTATATCATAAAATTGAGAGGTTTTCTATGCTTACAACGTATTCTGCAACAAATTAATGCAGAAGATATATGTATTAGCACCTAACAAAACCACCTTGTAAGTTTCTCAGTTCTTTATGAGAAAGAGGCAAAATATAATTTACAAATTAACAACTTGAATAAATAGAATCCATGACATCAACAAACTGAAAAAAAAATAGCATCTGAATGGTAGCTCGAATCAGGTGGGCTAATAGTGGGTTAAACTGGGCAGGCCGATAGCATGTCACTCATGTTTTTAGGAAATCCAAGCTTAGGGATGACTAGACCCATGACCGATAAGCCTACATGGGTCAGAACTGCCAGATTGGAGCTGACTAGACCCATGTAGGCTTATAGGTCATGGGTCAGGCCAGCCAGACTTTGTCGGGTCTTAAACGATTGGTTCTGAATGCTACTATTGAGGTTCCCGAGGAGCAGAAAGAACTTTGGATATTTTGAGAATTAGGGCTTTAGCTATCTTGGGACATGAGTAGCAATTATAGGTTCGTGGACAGTGTAAGAAATCATGTTCTTCTTTCCCCCCATCCATAAGGCATTTAAATCCCCAAATTCCCCCTCACCACAACCAAGTCCCCCACCTCCCACCCGAACAAAAGAAAAGAAAAAAAAAGAAAGAAAAAACACCAAACAAACTAAACACTTAGTAATTCTTGGGTTTTTTCAAGAAATTGGTAAGAGGTGGCAGACATGATTGATCCTTATTTGGATCCCATGAAGAATGGATTTGGATAGCTCCTATCTTCTTTCTCAACTTGTTATCGCCATGAAATTATGGAGATCAAGCTAAACGATCAAGTAAAAAATCATTGCGCGTGTATTGCGCGTTCAAGTTTGGGGTGATATGGGACCGATCGGCCCCTGGTTCAGGCCGATGTGGGCCTGGATTTGTTGATTCTTGAGTGTAATAGCCCCTCCTATACTGGCTCAAGGGTACTAAATTATATACCACTCAGCATGGGACCGCCATGCTTGAGATTTCAATCTTTGCATAAAACAAACCATAAAGGATCTATATCATGCTACCACCATGTGATATTTCTGTGTGTTCATAATTTGGAATGCATTAAAATTTTCATTGTCATTCTTGATTTTTTTTTGGGTTAAATTGTTGTCTCAATGGAGTACTGGAAGGATTAGATGCTGGAACATAGCGTTCTGATGAATGAAACTAATTAAATCTAAAATAAACTTGTCAGTTTAGTTTGAACTAATTATTCACTATTATTGAGCTTTGTACTAACTATTGATGTCATCTTTTCAATTTGTTATTTACCAATCATTCCAATTGATGATTGCATCCAAATTTCACCAAATTTTTCATTTTTCAAAATCATTAGCTAGATAAATTATTGACACCAAGTTATCTATTGCTTAAGATGATATCCAACTCTTGTAGGACTGGTGATTTGAGGATGCCCTTACAAAAAAGAGTTTTGTTTCTGTGGAAGATCCAGGAGACAATGGAGAATTACCTAAAGTAAACATGGATGATTGTGAGAATGGATTTAAAATATTTTGTGTTGATAATGGATAAATTGGTGCACGGGGAGCTAGGATTCATGATGCGACCCTTTGTTGTCGGGATAATCTTTGATGGCTATTGTTTCAGTTATTTAATTGCAAGTGATGAGTGTCCAACACTTTGTATGGGTTATACCATACCATAAGTACCTTTGATTAGACTATGCTAGTATGGCAGGTTAAGCTGATGCCTAGTGAACCTATCCACCAACCCTAACTATAATGTTTTTCCAAAGTGCTAGAATTACTTCATTCCTTACACAGGGTTCCAGTCAGATCTGCAAGAGTGTACCTAGGACACAACCTTAATGGTGGCAAAATCACCACAGAGGTCAAGCCAAGAGCAAATGTTAGTCTCATTCATTTTGACTTGTATCGAAGTTCTTCCAGCTCCTTGAATGCTCAAACTAATGAATTGTGTTCTCTTACCTGTTGTCCAAGTTCACATGTAACAGTAACCAAGATAGCCCTTTTTATTAATTTTAACATAGTTATTAGCAGATTCCCCTTCCCCCCCCCCCCCCCCCCCTCCAATTCATAGTGATATGCTGTTTCCTTGGTGCTTGGCCATTTCTTGTTTCTTAGCCGGGTATGCTGATTAACCGTAAGCCTAGTAAAGATGATTACAGAGGTATTGGCAACTAAAAATTGTTCCTGTAAGCCATGCTATTGGAGAAGTGTTCCCTGTTTCAATGGTAGAAGCACAATAAAGAATAATTTGATGGCTTGGGATTTTTGAGCTTCATACTTCTTCAATACACACACACACACACACATATTAGACTCAGTTAAAGAGGAACTTGCAGCTTATTAGAATGTCCTCGAAGACATATATCTAGAATTAAGTAAATACTTCGTGTTCAACAGATTGTGATTACAAATTTATTGATGAACTCAGACTGTTGTTATTAGAGCGGTGATTCAAAAGATAAATATTTAGCTAAGAAGCTCTAGTTGCTGGAATTCGGGTTCCTGATTGTACCACCACTCTCGACAGCACAACAATTTGTGGTCTTGGTTGCATCATCACTCTTGACAGCACAATAATTTGTGGACCTTAGTTTAGTGGCTCAGAATAGTTGTCAGAATTGTTTTTTTAATGACAAGTCTGATATGTTGTTCGAGATTTTATGCTGAAAGAGATAAAAGAAAATGAAATCAACTAAATGGACTGGATGTGTTTTCTAGCTTGGCTTCTTCTTTCTTGCTAGAAGGTCCAAAAAAGGCTTTATGTACAGCAGCTCAAGGGAACAGTAAAACCACAGTTTATTCACCCTTCGTTTTCCCATCCATTTTTTGTAAAGCAGCATGTCTTTGTTTTAGGAGTCATAATTCTGAAGGAAACCAAAGCCTATGTATCTTTTTTTAGGTGATCTCATAACCAAGTAGAATGCCCTTGTAATAACCATTTGGTGGATGTTGGTGGCAGTCTGCCTGCAAAGTGTAAGGTATTTGTAGGATAAATGGAGATTGTACCTCTTCACCAGAAGAATATCTGGTCTTTTGATAGTTTTCTATGCTTTAATTCTGACATTCTAGTTTCAAGCAAGTTTCTCATCTGTCTGCAGCCAAGTGGAACTGGCCATCTTCCTTCTGTTATCTTCCCAAACGCTCCTTGATATAATCCTTCTGGTGACTTTAATGTTCTTTTGGCTGTTGCCAGCAAGTTCAGATATATGGTCTTATAATTCTTTGCTTTGACATATTTATCAGCGAAATTTTTAAAACTTTTCTAGTGATTTCTCATTTGCTTAGAGGTAGTGAATGTTGTTGAGTCTTGCTCTGAACCATATTGGAGTGAACAGCTTCCTTCAAGTTGTCTTTGATGGGAGAATCATGGTAGAGAATCGTGTCTGGGAAGAAATCATTTCACACACGCACGCACACACACACGCCCCCACATGCATGCTGTAGGAAGGAATCATCACATGTATACACACACATGCATCACATGTATACACACACATGCACCTGCACACAGCCACCCACAAACGCGCGCACGCGCGCACACACACACAGAGGGTGGGGGGCTGCATACATTACCGTTTTGGTGAAACCGGAGCTTGTAGATTAATTTGACAGAGACTTGTGGCTTATTCAGGATGGCTATGAAGAAACAAGGCATTGTGAAGAAATTAGTTCAAGTTCAGTCTGGTTGTGACTCGTGAAATTAATTTAAGAAGTCAGACCATCCTGATTAGTCCTCTAGGACTGCACTTGGGGAAATATGGAGGTAAGAAGAGATTGATGATATGGAATCAGGCTCACTTGTATGAAGTATAAACTATAAATTTGTAGGTGTTGGTCGCGAGATATCATTGGAAAAGGTAACAACATAGCGTGCTTGTAATGAGGCAGTGCTTGACAAATGCATATGCTGGGCTCTACTTTTATTCCTGAGCCCTTGTATAATAATTTAAAATGAGAGTTCTAGGGACTTTAATTTGTTTGCAGCTAACATCATGATCATGCGATAAAAATCTGATTTGTTTTCAGGTCTGCCAAGTATCTGGATGATGTGCCTGATGGAGACAAGAGGCAATGCCCATTTGTCACACTGCTGAGAGTTCTAGAGATCAATGCTGTCGAGATCTGGTCTCCAACTTTGGTTCAAGTTAGAAGGCTTGTGCCCAACCTGCACACCTCTGGAGGAAGATTTCCTTCCTAGGTGCAACTAACTCTATTGGGATATTACTGAGACTTGTAGACAGACCAAATTAACCACTCGGCAGATCACTAGCTATGAAAGGGAAGTTGGGCAGGCTGGTATAGCAAAACAGTCTTTTGCTGTATTCTTTACATCAACCATCCGATCTAGTCTCCTGATTCCATGCACCTAAGTCAGGCTACTGGGGTTGGACGGATTCGAGCCCAGCCAGAATAATGAGTTGACTCCTTGTGAAATGGTCATGTTCAATGGGTGGTTTTGGTCTAAATTTGGACCCATATATTCTTTTGTGGGTTGGATTAAATCTGACTGCAACTGAAGCAAAGGCAGGCTAAGTGTGCTTATTCTTTATTTCCAACTCTACAGCTTAGTGATGTTAAAATGTTAAAAAATTATAGCTTTTTGATGTTGATTGTTTATGTACAGTTGAAATAAATTCAGGTTAATCTGACTCCCTCTCTATTCATAGAGAGGCTTGGATGAGGTTAGGTTTGGTTAGCAGCCTGATAAAACTAATATATTTTTGCCAATTATTCATATAAGCCGTCATGTGCAAATGATAGATCTCGATGTTCACCAAAAAAAAAAAAATCTCTGGACAATGATGCAAATATGATAAAATGTCTTAGACGTTAAGCCATGTCTCATTACTTTGATGAGTTATCGCTCAGGACGTTATTCTGTGTGCTGGTTTAAATCATCTTGCTCATAGGGTCTCACGCGATCATTCTCTCTCTACCTGACTAAAATATCAGTCAAATTCTGTCCTTAGAGATGCACCATTTCGCTTAGGATGAGACCTAACAGAACTCAAACTGAAGCCTGAATGATTTAAGGGAGTGCTTAGATGCTAGAAGATCTTATCGGCTTAATGAGATCTTCCTGATAGATGCTCTTGTAATCTAAATTTACACGAAGCTCAGCCCGAAAAGAAAGGAAGGGATTGTGGATGGTCAAAATACTTCTGGCACGAGTAATCTGAATAATTTATTTGAATCATAATGTGATTTATCTTATCTCTATCATTGTAGGGATAATGCAGTCCACGAACCCTTCCCATCTCTCAATGATCATCATTTTTTAGCTTTGTTTCGTTAGATTTTTCTCCTTCGAATGCATCTTCTTGCCGGATAACCGGTTCCGGCATCCAACAGGAAGGCGCTACACAGTTCTTGATTGTGCCCGCACAAGTTCATGACTTAACCCGAACCATCAAAAAGGCTCCAATCAGAAGACCGAGTAGAAAAGCAACGATTACTCGTGCTCTGGTCTTGTACTTGGTTGTCAACTCGTCAGGCTATAACAGTGATAATGTGGGAGTTGGAACCGTACATTTGTCATTAAATCTTTAACAAATATTAATTATGATATAATTTTAGGATGGATTTTATTACGATGCTTTAAAAATATTTTGATTTTTTTGATTTTATTATTTTAATTATCGGATTAATAAAATCATCCAGATTTTAACTAAACGAGAGATCATATGCATGATCGATATATAATTATTTTAAAATTAAATTATTTTAATATTATAAAGATGATATTTTTTTATTCAAAATCTTTGACTGTCATCTCGGAAGATGGAGTTAGGAAGAAGTTGGTGGAGGCGGAGGATCCGATGGATAGAGACGTATTAGAAGTGCTATGGACGAAAAGTGGAACATCCATCGGGGGTGGCGGAGGTGTTGTGGACGAGGAAGGAGGCACAGTGGTGGAACCGCACGAGTGGGGGAGCATCAATGGATGGAGGACCTATGGGTAAGTGGGGGAGAAGAAGAAGAAGAGAGGTGCGGGTATAGTGTTAAAGAAGAAAGAAAAGAAGGAGGATGTATTGGAGAAGAAAGAAGAAAAGGAGGGTGTACTGGAGAAGAAGAAAGAGAAAGGGGGGCTACGGTAGAGAAGAAAAAAGAAGGGGGTCTATGACGAAGAAGAAGAAAAAAGGAGCCATCGAGAGGGGCATGAGCGCTGGTGAGAAGGAGAGGGGAGGGAAGACCACTGGGTGGGGTGGCACGAGCACCGGGGGGAGGTGGACAAGGGAGGGAAGATCGTGGGGTGGGGCGGCACGAGCATTGGGGGAGGGGGAAGACTGTTGGGGGTGGGGGGTGGCGGCATGGGGTTGGGGCGGGTGGGAGGAGGAAAAAATAAATTCTTTTATAATAAAATATTATAAATGAACACTATAGTAAAAATTTTTAGGATAAAAATAATAATATTATATTTTATCTCGATTTGTAAATATTTTTGTATCTCCAAAGATTTTGTTACAGTGTTACAAAGCGTCTTTTAGTAATTTTACTATTCGCTTTTTTCTAACCATTAGTTTTAAGATGGATGGCACTAATTTATTTATAAGCAACCATTATAATTTATCATATATATGGCTGATGCAATAAATAACTCAAACTTCAAATACAATCCAGAAACCAAAAATCTAGTGGGCCATTTTGGAAGTCACGTCTCTCATTCTTCCTTCCTCCTCCCTCTTTCCTCCATCCTTATGGACTACCACCCTTCCCATCAAGGGTCGACATGTGGTAGCGAGGAGGCGAGCGACGAGCCCAAGCAATAGAGGAGGAGGGACAAAGGGGGTGGCACATGGCTGTAAGAAAGTGAGTGGCAAAGATGAAGGAGGAAGGAGGGATGGCGTGTGGCTGCGGGAAGACGAGTGGCAGAGGTGGAGGAGAAAAAAGGCGGCAGGCCCGAGCGACGGAAGAGGAAAAAGTGGAGCGGCATGTGATTGTGGGAAGGCTAGTCACAGAGGCGGAGAAGGAAGGGGTGGTGGGCTTGAGCGGTGGAAGGGGGAGAGGGGGTGAGTGATGGTGTTGGGGATGCAAGCAACGATGGGCAAGCTGGCGAGGGGAGGCAGGCAGTGGCAAGGAGAGCTACGAAGAAGGAGGATGATTAAAAATAATAAAATATTATTTTTAAAATAATAAATATACAAAGGTGATAGTGTGATGTCTTAAATGCCTTTCATAATAAAATATTATTAAAGGAGCAATATAGCAAGCACCGTATTTCTAATTATTGTAACGTCAATTATTTATTTTTTAATTTATTGCAATATCTCCACTCACCTTCCAATTTAGGGCAGAGCTTACCATTGGTGTCTACATGATAAATAATAAGAGTTAGATGATTGATGTGGATTTGTTGTATTATTTTAAATATGATAAAATCTGATGTAAACTAAAAAAAATCTAAGGAGCAGAATACACAAGCTCTAATCTTAATCCTACCTCTCTCCTAATTCTTTTTCTAAGGAGGAGGAAAGGAGAGGGAAAAGAAGATGAAAAAAAGGAGAAGAAGGGAAGGGATGGCCGAAGGTTTGCCAGTAGGGGTTGCATGACTGTCCTAGAGAGAAGGGTTAGGAGAGGGGATAGGGCAAATGTTACAACTTGAATATTTTGACCTTTACACTCTTTTGAATCCACATCGGAGTCTATCATAATTTAAAATAACTGACAAATCCAAATTAGCCATCTAATTTCAAATAACTTGCTATGTAGACATATATAACTCCAAATTAAGAGGTTGGTGGAAGGTATTATAATAAATTTAAAATATAAGATTGACATTCTTTTATTTACTTTTACCTTAATTTTATTTTTTACCTATTTTTGTTATTTGGCGGTATAACTATGATGTATAAGCTGCAGATTGGGTAGTCAGCTTCGTTGCTTAACATTCAAGAGGGGGCTTGTCACTTATGGGCCGTTTCTTCTATTTGTCTCTGTCTCTTATAGGGCATTCTTTGTTTGATCTTTTAGATTGTATTCATGTTAGCATTGTATGAATTGTCCATCTCTTCACCCAAAAAAAAAAAAAAGAAAAGGGTCTTGCCTATCAAACCAGGTAGCTTCGGCTTTGGGAGGCCATTTGAGGTAGCTTGGTCTTTTGGAGCCTATTCGGACTAGCTTGGTCCTTCTGGAGACCATTTGCGTGGGTGCATCAAACAGATAGCCAAGTTCTGGCTTAAGTCGGCGCAGGGATATTCGATGGGTGTCATCCAGTAGTTTCCACTTTCTATTCGGCTTAAAACTAATTAACCAACTAATCCGTAACCTCGGCTCGGCCCCATCCCGCACGCAGTCCTCAATCAGAATTATATACCAACGGCCCAGAAACCGTGCAATTCCAAATCAAAGATGTGGAGCGTTTTCCATTGTACCGTTATACATACTCCAATTTAACAAAATCTCACCCCCGGCTATCCAACAGCTTAACGTTGGGAAACGGATTGTGAAACTCAAAACTGGGCGTGTGTTTATTATAAGAGAAATCAAACCCAATCACATCAATGTACACTTTCACCTGATCACGCCCATCCGTTCCTTTTAACCTCACGTGCATCTCACCGGGCAAACCCTACCCCTCACCCCAAGCAAACCCTAGTTGGTCTTTCTGCACTCATCTTCTCTCCCTCTCTTTTCCACGCCGTCGTCTGGGGAGAGAAAGAACCTAATCGTAATCCCTGGGCTTGTCTTTCTGCATTCATCTTCCCTCGGAGAGAGAAAGAAACCTAATCGTAACCCTCGAGGGCGAAAGAGAAGAGAAACAGAGCGACCAAGAACCGGAATTTCTGTGATGGGATTCGACGTGGGCGTCGTCCCGTTCAACCCCGATGGCTGGGGTCCGCCGGACACGCCGGCGGTGCCCCTCCTACCGAAGCGCGAGGGCAGCGGAACCCACTCGGCGAACATCCCCTTCGCCCCCTTCTCCAGATCGGAGAAGCTGGGCCGCATCGCCGACTGGACCCGCAATCCCAACTTCAACAATCCCGCCGCCCGCTCCGCCGCCGCAGGCCGCGATGCCGTCTTTGACTTCGCGCTCGACGAGTCCTCCGCCCTCGCCGCCGCCGCCGACGATGACTCCTCCTTCCGTCTCGTCGACGGCAAGCCCCCCCGCGCCCCAAATTCGGCCCCGCTGGCGCTTCCAGCAGCGGCCCAGCTCCCCAGCGCCGTGACGAGGAGGTCGAGGCCCGCAAGCGCGAGGCCGAAAGGAGCGCGCCCGCCGCGACCGCCTCTACCACCTCCACCGCTCCTCCGCCGCCTCCGGTCCCGCCGGCGGCGGCCGCGGCCGCGACTCGCCCGTCCTTAAGTCCTCCGTCGACATCCAGCCCGAGTGGACCATGCTCGACCAGATCCCCTTCTCCACCTTCTCCAAGCTCTCCTTTGCTGTCCCCGATCCCCCTGAAGACCTCCTCGTCTGCGGCGCCCTTGAATTCTACGACCGCTCCTTCGACCGCGTCAACCCCAAGAACGAGCGCCGCCTCGAGCGCTTCAAGTCCCGCAACTTCTTCAAGGTCACCACCACCGACGACCCCGTCATCCGCCGCCTCGCTGCCGACGACAAGGCCACCGTCTTCGCCACCGACGCCATCCTCTCCGCCCTCATGTGCGCTCCCCGCTCCGTCTACTCCTGGGATATCGTCATCCAGCGTGTCGGCAACAAGCTTTCTTCGACAAGCGTGATGGCTCCCAGCTTGACCTCCTCTCCGTCAACGAGACCTCCCAGGAGCCCCTCCCTGACGCCAAGGAGGACATCAATTCCGCTCACTCCCTTGCCGTCGAGGCCACTTACATCAACCAGAACTTCTCCCAGCAGGTCCTCCTCCGTGACGGCAACAAGGTCACCTTCGACGAGCCCAACCCTTCGCTGCTGAGGGCGAGGAGGTCGCCTCCGTTGCCTATCGCTATCGCCGCTGGAAGCTGGACGATGACACCTCCCTGGTTGCCCGCTGCGAGGTCCATGCCGTGTCCGACGTGAAGGGGCAGCGCTCCTTCATGACTCTCAATGCCCTCAATGAGTTTGATCCCAAGTACTCGGGTGTGGACTGGAGGCAGAAGCTTGAGACCCAGAGGGGGGCTGTGCTCGCCACCGAGCTCAAGAACAACGCCAACAAGATTGCAAAGTGGACCGCCCAGGCCCTCCTCGCAAGCGCCGACCAGATGAAGCTTGGGTATGTCTCGAGGGTCCACCCCAGGGACCACTACAACCATGTGATCCTGAGCGTCATCGGCTACAAGCCAAGGGATTTCGCTGCCCAGATCAATCTCAACACCTCGAACATGTGGGGATCGTCAAGTCGATTGTGGACGTCTGCATGAAGCTCAACGAGGGTAAGTATGTGCTTGTGAAGGACCCGGCGAAGCCCCAGATTAGGATCTATGAGGTGCCGGCAGATGCATTTGAGAACGACTATGTGGAGGAGCCGCTGCCCGAGGAAGAGCAAGTACAGCCACCTGCGGAGGAGGAAGATCCTGCCGGCATCATGGATGCTGTGGCTGAAGCCGATGCCAATGGTGGTGGTGGTGCTGCTGGTGGTGAAGCTGCTGAGGGTGAGAAGGATGCTTCTGCTGCTACCGTTTGAAGGGTACAAGCAATTATTCCTTCCGAATAGAGTATTTTGAAATTCTGGTCCAGGAATTTTGACTTGTTGCTTCAAGGATTATCTATCTATCTATTATTGCAATATACTAGGAGTCATGTTGTTTTGATTTGTGGGGGACTGTCTTTTCGTTTATCATCCTTGATTGATGAGTCTAGACTTTTATGGACAAGGATTTCCTTTTGTCACCAGGAGAAGAATAACTTTGTGAGGAACTGAGGATGATGATGGTTTGCTATGTTATGAGGAGAATATTTATTAGTAATATATGTTTCTATCTCTCTATATGTTTATATAGCTAACATTAAACTTTTTTTTTGTTTGACCTGTTTAACACTAGGTATTTTATATTCTTTCTTCATTCTCGTGGTCACTATTTTGCTGGTTATGATTGTGGGTTTGATGATGTGTTTAATTGCTTTTTGATAAAACGATGTAGCTGAGCCAATAAATTTTCTTATGAACACTTACTCAGTGTTGTTGGAGGCTTTTGACTTCTTAACATATCAAGATTTCAAGAAGACTTGCCAATTACCATCCTTTAGATATGGCTCTTAATGCTTTGTTCTGTGTTTACTAAAAAAATCTATACTATAATAGAGGATTTTTTGTTACATTCTGGTGTGCTCCCATGGAAGGAAAATGTGTCATGTTAAACTTTATGGTCAAGGGAATGCTAGTTTCTTTGTTTTGGTAGAATACTCTTAGGCTAATTTCATTCAAGAAATTTCCCTAGTACAAGAAATCCTGCCTTCTCCTTTGCAGCAACGGATGCTAGGAAAGTGGGTAAATTTACAAAACTGTAACAAGCCGTAATAGTATATTTTAGCCAATAAATGGGTGCGGTATCATTTTCATGAGGGGAATAATAAATCAGGATGCAGTTGTAATTTGGAGGAGATTTCTATAATCATTGATAACACAAGAAAGTTACCACATGGGTTAGCTAGAACTGTTAAACAGAATTTAAGAAGCTAGTAATAGACATTGCATTTACTTTCACCATGATAGCAGAAGCATTTCACATGCTTAGCAATAAGATATCTACAGTAGCTTTTCCTTTGGCCTCCTGGTCTAATCTGTACAGAGTGGTCAATGATGTATGCTTCATGAAAGCTTCTCAGAAATTGTCGTTTATGAGGCCCTGTAACAGCTATTTTCACATGACATCTTACTTAACCGTGGTGAGGATCATTGCTGATTCAGATTATGCGCAAAAATTCTAGAGTTCAGTCATTATAGGCTAACATGCTTTCTTGGTGAAGACTGATAGAGCAACATATGGTCACCATAAGGACCTGTCTAGCTTTTGATGTGTGTGTGAGATAGAGCTCTAATCAGCACTCAGGAGAAAGAATTCATGGAATCAAGTTTCTTTCTAGCTACCACCTGTGCTGGAGGATTATAGCTGCAGACATGAAGACTGTGAATAGTGATCATTATCATCCATGAAAGAGGGGAGGGACCATAAGGAAATGTTTAAGTTATTGCTTGAGTGTGGGCAGTGAGAGGTGCAAGAAGCCACAATTCTAGCGAAATTGCATTTTTTGGGGTAAGGAATGAAATTGCAATTGGTGAATTGGTTTTCTTATGTTTCCAAGAATTGATTGCTTGTTGAAAAGGAAGATTGAAAGAAAGGATTTTGTGTAACTTCTGGCCTTAACGGAGGTAGAATATATTGTGATAAGTCTTTAGTTTGAAGTGGTGGGGAGCCAAGGAGGTCCAGCATCCATGTTATCATGCACCATTCCATAGATAAATTACATGATGAACTTTTAATATTGGTTTAGAGCCAAATTAACAAGTCCCATTGGCGAAACCTTGAGCGAGCTTGTGATTGTTCAATGTTGTGTATTCTATGACCTAGTTGAAAGAGATGAGCATAATAGTTGCACCATTAGTTGGTTCAAGGATGGATAATATTATTGGTTTTGGTACTACATGTGGGCTTTCAAGGAATTATGATCTGGGTGAGGTATATAATCACAGATTGAAACATCTTTGATGGCTGATGGACACCTCATTTAGGGTTGTTTGGAAGCCTGTATGAATAATCCCTTGAATGTTTCCTTTCTTGATAATGATGAGAAGAACCTAGCCAGGTGGTGAGATTCTTCTTCTCCTATTGGAAAATCTTAAGCTCCCTCATCCTTGTAATTTAGGGATAACCAAATTCTTTGGTATTGGAATCCGTTATCTTAAAAAGGGGTTTGTGCCAGGAAAGTCCCCTCAGTTAGTTGCTTTGCTTCTTTCCCTCATCTTTTTGAGATGGTGATAACCACCTATTGTAACTGATCCACTGATGGTTTATCCAAGCATCCAAACAGGCCCTTACATTGTTCATGACAATTAAGGAATCTAGGAATGCACATTTGAAGCATTTGGAACTCTATTGAACTAAAGTGTTTGGACTTTGTATTTTGGTTAATTTATAGACTGATGATCATCGCAAATTGAGAAGCCCATAGCAAACTCAAAAGCTCAAGGACCAGAAGAGGATGTATCATCTATTATTTGGATAAAGTGCCAACTGTTGGAGTTTCTAAAGGTTACTTTGATGATGTCACACCCATAAAGAGATGCAAGTGGACCATCTTTGGACAGTCTAGATAGTATTAGACAGAGAAGTAATCTGTTAACTGGAAAAAGTGTCACTTCATTATATATGATTTCATAACAACGCTTTATTGCAAGGTTTATAGCGCTAACCCAAACAAGTCTGTGCTGTATGGCATTTACCATGCAAGTGCTGGATCAACATGTTACATGGTTGCATGCCCAACCACTCTGCTAGCCAGGAGGGGGCTGGTATACATGCTTGCCAAGCACTGTCATGACAATATGACCGACATGCAACACATAAAACCTTGCATTATCATTTGAATATGAAAGGTACTTCAATTGATAATGTTAAGGGAAGGGATTTGAGACCAATAATACCAATTGCTAGTATTTTCTTGAGTTTTAAATTGTTGGCAAGTTCAGTTGCTTCTTTATCTGTACTTACAATTACAAGTGATTCTTGTGACTGCTTGCTTGAATAAAGGGCAATTTGAAGTAAATGAATGGCAATTTAAGGTATAATGTTAGAGAAAATTTGCTTTGCGATCCCTTCTGTTGCTTATCAATGTGATAGCTTAACTTAGAGCATATGGAATGAAGAAAGCTGGATAAATTCTTTTAAGAAGATCACGGTAGTTTTATGCATAGAAGCAGAGATTTTCAGAGTTGAATCACTTTCTTCCTTGGAGAGTGACGCTAGATGCTTCTCATGCTGCATTTATTACTTTATGGATGTTGAAAGTTCCTAAGTTTTCACACATTTGGAATACGTCATGATGAAGACTTGGGATGAGTTGTAAGATAGTTTTATCATCCATAAACTAGTAAAACTAGTAAACTGAGGGAGATTGTTGCCGAGGGCTTGAAGAGTCCTATTTCGATTTTGGTTAAGATGGAAACCGAACTGTACCCATTCTTCTTGCAGATTGCTTTCAATGATTGAAGTAGTTGTACTTCTAACAGAGTCTTTTTCAGATAATTATCTGGAGGCCGCATCCATTGCTGTTCTGTTTAATGAAATTAAATTCTAGGAAAAACATAGGGTTTCTGATTTATTGGAACTGTATCTCGAGATAAGAAAAAGTGACCGCATTATGTTGTTTGGATTTCATATCCTTCTAAACTGACAGGTGATCTTTAGGCAAATATATCTAGCTTATGCAAAATGAGCGCCCTTTTTCACACCAGGAAGCTCAAAGAAAGTCATCGTAATCAGATGCACGTTTATTTGTGATCAGTTATGATTATTTCAGACATTTTCAGCTTTGCATATTTATACAAACATTATCCAAGATAAAAGAATTCTATTAAATAGTCGAGGACAAGTTCTGCTCAAATAGGACAAACACAGATATCTTTATGTTTATTTTTTTATTCTTTTTTTTTTTTTAAATTTTCGTGAGAGAAAGGAAGGATGACCCACCTATATTATAATTATCTAAGTCAAAATTCTTAGAAATGCATCATGTAAGATTTGAACCTGGAACCCAAAATCTAGAGCCTTTTAAGAAGACTAGCAGAAGATCACCCAGAATGAGATAAAAAAGTCTTGAAAAGGAAGGTGTACGTTAGGACAATTACAGACTTGGCAGGGAGCAGGGAGTGTCCTTATGGTCGATAAGTATCTGTAGAGAGATCTTCTCTTTCATTTAGATCCTGTTGAATAGTGTGTTGCTTGATAAATAACATCATGGTTCAACATGCATTTTGAATGGTACAGTTACTACGGTATGTGAAATTGCAAGTATTCTCTAGTTCCTGTAATTCTGTTGCGTAAGTCCATTGCTTGAATACTAATATGCATTTGATGTTGAACCAATGTTTTTGCAGTTGTATTTATTTGGCTCCATGAAGTTAAAATCTTGTAACTTGGAATTCACTATTAAATGAATTAAGTCAGGAAATCTCCTATGTGCCTCTGACTTCTCTTTTTTCCTCTTATTTTTTGCATCATCTTTTCTTCCCTTTTCCACTATCTACTCTTTTTTCCTCTTATTTTTTTGCAGCATCTTTTCTTCCCTTTTCCTCTATGTAATCTAATTACTTTTCAGCCCTTCTCATCTGTTTGGGCACCCCTTTTACTCCAACATATCCTTGCTTCTGCCTTCTTCTCGAGGGTCTCTTCTTCCTCCTTTTTGGTAAGATTACTTACTCCATGTTTCTTGTCTTTGTTCTTTGGCTGATCTTGTTGACATGGAACCTGTAGTATGTAAAAGCATTCTATATGATTCTGTGGTGCCATTTTCTTCTTTTTCTTGGGCATGAACTCTTGGACTTTCTTGCATAGTTTTTCAGCTAATGACTATAGGTCCTGATGAGATCTCATGTTTCCTTTCTCGCTCATAACTTAAAGTAGGAACACTTTGGGATGGTTTCTTATTTCTTTGATCTTGAAAATCTCTGCTGTTTCATTCCATTATCCTGTAGTTGTTGTGCATTCAATTCTCGCTATTGCTCGTCTCTGCCTTGTCTCTGTAGATTTTTGCAATAATGTTATACTTGAGTTATGAAACTAGGTCTGTGCTTTGCTGTTCCATGGCATTGCTTTGTTGATACAGAAGAATTAGCCGGAACCTAAGGTGTGGTATCGTCTAAGTGATGCTGGACCTGAAAGGCCAACTTCAGGTGGATGATTAAGTGCTAGCGTAGCCAAAATCTTGGTGGGGAATATGTTCAAAGGAGTATAGACGGGAATGCATGGCACTATTGACTTTTTATGCTGAAAGTGTTGTGGCACTTCAGTGTTGGTAAACATGGTCATTTACTTATTATTGAGGTGAACTCAAAGATGTGATTTGGATGACTCAATTTAGATACTTAAGTGCTAATGTATGTGAAAGAAAGGTTGTGGATGACCAGTGACTAAGGTCATTATTCCAAACTAGGGGAAAGAGAGCCGTGGAATATGTCATTAATAAGGTAAGATGTCATGTTTGATGACTTAGAACCCGTGTTTGATGACTTAGAACCTAAATTACGGATGATAATGGCTAACATGTCTGCTGGATTATATTGGACAAGCGAATTCACCGGGCTAGCAACTTGGGCTGTCTCATTGGATATTACCATGGAGTAGGTTCCTCTGATCAGTCATCAGTGATCCTGCCCGCTGTTTAGGCAAATATATGTAGCATATGCAAATGAGTGCTCTTTTCACATCAGGAAGATCAAAAAAGATCATGGTAATCAGATGCACATATATTTGTGATCAGATATGATTATGTCAAATATTTTGAGCTTTGCAGATTGATACAAACATTATCTAAGATAAAAGAATTCTGTTAAATAGTTGAGGACAAGTTCTGCTCAAGCAGGACAAGCACAAATAGCTTTATGTTTATTTTTACCTTTTTTTTAAAAAAAAATTTGTGAGAGAGAAAGGATGACCCACCTATATTATAACTAACTCAGGATTCTTAGAAATGTGTCGTGCAAGATTTGAACCTGGAACCCAAAATCTAGAGCCTTTTAAGAAGTTAAAGGCTAGCAGAAGACCACCCAGCGTGAGATAAAATAGGGTCTTGAAAAGAAAGTTGTAGGTTAGGACAATTATGGACTTGGAAAGAGCAGGGATTGTCTTGTATGCATAATATCTGTAGGAAAATCATCTCTTTCGTTTAGATCTCATTGAACGATGTGTTACTTAATAAATAACACCATAGATGAACATGCATTATGAATGGTACAGTATGTGAAATTGGAAGTTTCCTCTGGTTCTGGTAATTCTGTTTCATGATTCCATTGTTTGAAAACTAACATGCATTTGATGTTGAACCAATATTTTTGCACTTGTATCTATGGGCTCCATGAAAGTTAAAATCTTGCAACCTGGAATTTACTATTACATGAATTAGGCCAGGAAATCTCCTATGTGCCTCCAACTTCTCTTTTTCCTTTTATTTTTTTTATTCCATGTTTTCTTCCCTTTCACCTATCTAATCTAGTTACTTTTCAGCCCTTCTTGCCTGCTTGTTCATCTCTTTTTGCTCCAACATATCCTCTCTTCTCCCTTATCAAGGGGTCTCTTATTCATGCTTTTTTGTCAGATTACTCCATGTTTCTTGGCTGATCTTGTTGGCATGGAACTTGTAGTATTTAAAAGGCATTCTATGTAATTATGTGGTGCCATTTTCTTCTTTTCTTGGGCATGGGCTTTTGGACTTTCTTGCATATTGACTATAGGTCCTGATGAGATCTGTTGTTTCCTCAGTAGTTAATAATTTAAAGTAGGAACACATTGTGATGGTTTCTTGTGTCTCTGATCTTGAAAATCTCTGCAGTTTCATTTCATTATCTTGTAGTTGTTTGCTATTACTGTGGATTTTTGCAGCAATGTTATACTTGAGTTATGAACTAAGTCCTTCCGTTGCTGCTTCATGGCATTGCTTGGTTGATGCCAGAAGAATTAGCCAGAAACTAAGGTGTGGTATTGTCAAGCTGATGCTTGGACCTGAAGGGAAGGCCAACTTCAGTTGGATAATTAAGTGCCAAGTTAGGCAAAATCTTGGTGGAGGAATATGTTCCAAGGAGCACAAAGGGGAATGGGCAGCACTGTTGACTTTTCTACGCTGAAAGTGTTGTGGCACTTCTGTCTTGGTAAGTTCGGTCAATTGCTTATCGGTCAGGTGAATTCAAAGATGTGATTTGGATGACTCAATTTAGAAATGTAGGTGCTAATGTATGTAAAGAAAGCTTGTGGATGACCAATGACTAATGTCATTATTCCAAACTAGGGGAAAGAGAGTCGTGGATACGTCATCAGTAAGCTAAGATGTCATGTTTGATGACTTAGAACCAAGTTAGCTTGTCTGCCGGATTATATTGAACAAGTGAATTCATTGGGCTGCCACCTTGGGATGTCTCATTGGATATTACCACCGAGTAGGATACTCTGATCGGTCATCAGTGATCCTGCCTGGTGTTTAATTGTGGAGCTTCAGAGGTTTTAACCTTATTATAGTAGTGGATTGCCACCGGTACCATGCGCATTGCACATCACAAGAGTATGATGCTGTCAGGTTTTGTCAGTTATTGCTCTCGCTTAGCATACCTAGTGTTGAGAGGGTCCGACAGGATCTCCAGGCTCCCCGGTATTGGTTTGCTCTCTTATTCTTGTGCTGGAACGGGATCGCTCGGATCAGTGTCGACTAATTTAGTTTGGTTCGTATAGGGTTTACTTGGGGTTCCTGGGCTGGTAGTTGGTAGTAGCAGCAAAATGTTCTGGGGCAGGCCGGTTGGATGGATAAAGTTGAAATGGTGCTGGTGTTTGCTTGCGATGGCAAAGCTGAGTCCAGCGTGCATCCTACCGTGCCTCACTTTTAGTTAAAGATGGGTTTCTAGTTTGCGCCGGACTCCCAAAGCTCCCCTGGCCAAAGGTTTTTCCTCACATGCAGAGCATGTGCAGGAGGGGCTGCAGTAGTTGGTAATGTGTTATTTAATTTGAATCATGGCATCATGTGGAGAGCAGATGTTAAACTATTTTTAAGCGACCGTCTGTCGATGGGAGAATAAATATTACGTGGACTAGCAAGTTATTCAGCTTAAAATATGATGACCTTAAAAAGAAATCCACTATGTGGTTCGGTGTTGGCAATCTTAGGGTGGAAATGAGAGTAGGTCCATCTGCTGAAACTGCTGCTTTTTTTCCCTCTCTCCCATCTTTCACTTCCCACTGCAAGAAAATGTATTTTTTTGCGACGGTATGTTGCCGTCGCTAATAATAACTTACCATCGCAAAAATATATTTGCAACGGCCTTGCGACGGCATTTTAACTGTCATCGTTTCGACCGCAGTAAAAATTTCGCGACGGTGGAATACCGTCGCAAAAATTTTTTGCGACAATTTTTTACGACGGTAATTGCTTGCGTCATAAAAAAACGTCATATAAGATGTATTTGTGACATTTATTTGCGATAGAAGATACCGTTGCAAATAATTTTTGCCACC
>KE504640.1:2484937-2497971 GCA_000441515.1 Elaeis oleifera | reverse complement strand
GATCGAAAAATCGGAACAATAATCGGAAGGAAAAATTAAGGGTTAAACGGAGACCAAGACTGGAAGATGAAACAAACAATATATTCCCTATTTGTTCTCTCTATTCGGTTGACATCGAAGAGGGAGAGATCGAGAAGGAGAGGGAGGGATCGTACCTGATCGGGCTGGGGCACGCCGAAGAGATAGGGGGGCACGCCGTGGGAGGGGCACGATGGAGAGATCGGAGGGCACGCCGAGGTTTGGAGCGGCACGATGGAGAGATCGGGGGCACGCCGAGGTTTGGAGCGGAAGAGGGGGAGGAGGCGCAGTAGGGTTTGGAGAGGAGAAGAGGAGATCGGTAGGAGGGAAACTGAGAGGTGAGCGCGGGCGGTGGGATGGGTTTTATTTTTTTTTTACCACGGTACAATGCCGTAGCAAAAAAAAATTAGACGCGATGATAAAAAGTGTGGGCGGGAGATTTTTATCACGACAAAATGCCGTCGTAAAAAATATAAAAATTATGGTTCGATTTTTTACTACTGCAAAAAACCGTCTCAAAAAAGAAAATATATATATATATATATAATTATAAATTATTTATCACGGTCTACTGTCGTGGTAAAAATCGTAGATTATTTATCACGATGTATTGTCGTCGTAAAAACTCTATTATTTACTACAAAATTTGATTGTCGTTGTAAATAATAATTAAAATTTATATTTTATTTATGATAATTTTTTATTATCATAAATAAATTATTTACGATGATAAATCAATCATCGTAAATAAATTTATCGTAAAATATTTTTTTCTTGCAGTTTCCCCCGCCTCCGCAAGGCCTGATGATGCTTCCCTCGTGAACCGGAGCCTCGGCGCCTCGCCCATATTTGTGAAATAAATTATTAAAACATGTGTCCATGCAACCTATTGATGAATTACTTTATCCCATGACTTACGCAGGACCTCTCGCTTGAACGAAAAAAAAAAAGAGAGACACTCTTTAGAGTACGGGATAGGTTAGTTGAGTAAGCCTTGTATAACAGGCTGAAGGTATTTTGGGAATATCTGGATGATCGGTTATATATGCCGGAGAGCAACGCTGCAGCTCTCTCCTCTGTCCAACAGCTACTACAATTCCAAAGGTGACCATGCATTGTAGTAAAACGAATTAAACATATCAATTCAAATTAACACTTACAAAAGTTTGGTGCTACATACAGGTCCCTTAGTGCGGTAGTTGAATTGTTGGAGCTAGTTTAAACTCAACATATAAATTGTTAAATAAGTAGGTCCTTCTTGCAATTCGAACTAGTGCTTGGACTAGTTCCAAGTTCAAATGTGAGAACAATGAATGATTAGAAATCACCCTCAACTGATCTTGATTTATTTCTTCTAAGATTCATATGTCGAGTTCAAAATTTTGAACCAATTCGGGCATGTTGGAAGTTGGAAGAGTTCCAGCTTAATGTAATATAATTACGAAAACCCTATAGGACGTGCATATTACAAAAGTCCGTTGTACACTTCCATAGATACTTTTCTTAGTAGAACTATCATTTAATTATTGAAGTATACGTTTATTATTAGTTGGGCTGCTGGACAGGTATAGAATCTAAATCATCTATGTTTAAAAGTATCGCCTCTCTTGTCTCTCATTTTCCCACAGCCAATCCAATCAGGGCTATCAATGGGCCGGTTCATGACAGGCCTGGTCTAGGCCCGAACAACCCGAATTTGGAGTTCAGTCGCCAACCCAGCCCGGTCGGGATCAAGCCAAGGGTCGCAGGCCGGCCGAACTAGCTCATCTATGCAATACATTAGAGGAGGGTCCAGAGCTGTCCTTGTGCGCCACGTGTCGAGCTCCGGACTCTCCACGATGCGGTTTTTTTTTCCCAAGCAGCGGCAGCGCCTTTTATTTTATTTTATTTGTTTCGAACCCTTCCCGAGCCCTCCTCCCGCTGTTCTCGCCGCCTCGTCCCGCCGGTCTCCGCCGTCGCCTTCCTCCCATCATCACCGGCGTCGGCCTTCCCTTCAATCTCCCTCGGGTGTTTCCTTCACACAGATCTCCGAAAAAGAGAGACGCCGACCTCCTCCCTGCTCTCCTCGCCGCCACCTCCCACCGGTCTCCGCCGTCGCCTTCCTCCCATCGTCACCGGCGTTGGCCTTCCCTCTGATCTCCCTCAGGTGCTTTCTTCCCACAGATCTCCGAAAAAGAGAAACGAAAGAAATAGAAGGGAAGGGAAAAAAATTGATCAATCTATGCGGTAAAAGGTCTTGCCTTTTCATTTTTCCACCTTTCCATTGATTTTTTCTATGTTTTCCACTGGTTTTTCCATTCTGAAGAGTCTCAATCGGAATCACGGGGCCGAATAGGGAAGTTTAGACGATGGCTAGGGGTTTTCCGGAGCTGAATCCAGAAAGTAGGATCGTTCGTGTTTCTAAGAATTTATCCGATTAGACAAGGGTAGGAGTGCAATATTGTCAGGATAGATAACATAACTTGTAATTAATTAAAGTTCTGACTTTCATCATACGCTATTTTTAAAAAAAAATCGCATGATAGCACATAAAAACCATAAATCAGACTCTCTCTCTCTCTCTCTCTCTCTATATATATATATATAATTCTTATATATTATTATTATTATATTATTATTATTATTATATTATTATTATTATTATTACATTAAACTATCATAGTGGTAATGCTTCAATAAAAAGTTAGTTTTTCACGGTACATGGAAGTTGAGCTAAAGTTGATCCGTTAGTTCTTTCTAGTTTAATAGTAGAGCTGATGAAATTTGTTTCATATCATGATGAAATTTATATAATGCAACATGCATATCGGAAATTTAATTTTGAGAAATCTTTGTCGTCATCGTCATCATCATCATCATATATATGTATATGTATATGAATATGTATATGTCCAAAAATCTATTCTGATTTTCCTTTTGTGAAAAATAATGACAGTATATTTGCTACATCATGATGATGCAAGGTTCATTTCTGGTTGACGTGAACATTCGATCAGTGACCTTTAACCTTGTCAGTTTTCTGATTTGATGAATGGTTTAGTTTTTAAGACAAAAGTTGTTTGTAGTAGCCCTAAAAACACTATATTACCCAGTTATGTGATAGCAACAGAATTTCTTTATGCATGCTGAAATACTGCTCAGGCATCTATAAATGTTGAATGAGAAATTCCTCTTTTTTAGGTGAGTATTCCATTCAATGCATGCTCTGTAGTTTGTATCATAATTTAGAAGGAAAGGGCAAGAAAGAAGAGAAATGGATAAATTGGGGGAACCCATGCTTGTGATTTCTTATAATAGAGAAGTGGTTTTTGTCGTTCTTCTGAGTTTTCAGGTATCAGGGAGGTTGACATTGTTTCAAGGCAGCAGAGATGAGCACCGTGATGCTAGGTTGTCGCTAAGTTTTTCTCTGTGAATGATCTCTCACATTGCCACCTATATGTTCCATTGATGCATTAGGTAGACTGTGTTATGCATATAACCTGTAAGCACTCAAAATATCACTTTGCCACTTTCATGTTGAGAGATTAGCATCATTGCATGTTGTACCTTGAAAACATAATTTGAAGACAACGATAACCTAATTAAGTTTAGCCAAAATTAATATCTTTTTTTCCACATTATAAAGTATTGTTACTATTGAGAATAAGGAAGAAAGAGCGCTCACATCAGTCATTGTTCTGTAATGCCTCCTCTGTTCGTTTATCCTGACTTAAAACGTCATTAGAGATTCCAAGACAGTCGGTCGAAGAGGTTAAAGCATGGCCTTGAAAAAGCAATTAAATTTCAGATGGATTGTTTCTTGATATTAATGAACCATTTATATTATATAAGAAGAAGACACAGTGAAAATTTTATATGTACAGTATACCCAGAACTAAAGAATTGGAAATATGAATATATAAGCAGCACCCACCTCCACATAGTTCACAGAACAACAGCAAGAGAAGATGGATAGGAAAAAATGTTCGCTATCTCGATTCTATTTAATAATGATCCATCACACCACATTTGAAGAAACTTCATCTAATGTAAACCTCCAGATTCACATAAAGATAGGCCTGATAAAACTCACCTGTGGAGCGGTCAAGTGTTTGGGAGGTAGACTAATCAAATAAATAACTTGTTTTCACATATGGTTTACTAAAAGAAGGGGGATTATGTGGCAAAAGTTGATATCTTGGTGTTGATTGGAACAGTAGATGGGAAATGAAAATTGGGGAACTTAACACCTTGTTTGACTGCAATTTGATTTTCAGCACAATACACAATTAACTTCTTGGGTCCTTTTGCACAGTTAAGCTATATTTTGCTTAGGCCTGTTTTGTATACAGTTATATCTGGTTTATACACAGGTTCACATGAGTTTGTAGATAGCCAAGGACTGCATAAAATGGCCGTCAAAATCAGGGAGCATAAGAATAATTTCAGTCCACAGGGATGAAACATAAAATGGTCCATCCGGGGTGCAGATCCCAAATGCACCATAAAGTTTCTCTGTGGAGTTGAAATTAGCTAATGCTTGGACTACTCTCTGTTGCTTATACAATGTCAGCCTCGAGCATCTGGGGACACAAGTTGGAGGATTGTGAAAGAAATTTTCATTCTAGTTGGTTTCCAAAGAGGACTGAACCCATATAACAGTAACTGATGAAATTAATGCATTAATTTGTATACTTTGAGAATACTTGGTTATACCTTCAAAAGTTACTCTGCATCCATGTTTCTTTCCATTGCAAGAATGTACAGCAGTAGTGTTTTCCCTCTGTTTAGCATCATCCAGATCGTGATTTTCTTTGTTTAATCTTATCGCAATTGCATATAGGCTATTTTGATATTTGCTGTAACTTTCACGTTCTATACCTACCAACTTAAATATGATGAAGTTCCTGAGTTGTAAATTAGACTAAAGTTTAGGTAGCCTGTTGTTAAAAGATCAAAAGGATACTCTCAGTAACGAGAGAACTCTGAAATCATTTTAACTATATTAGTGCTGTAGAGGTGCCGGGAGAAATAGAAACTATTTATCGGACCAGGCCACTTATTGGTAAGCCTCTGTTTTACATGATTCTTAGGTGGAAGAAATGAAGAAAGGGTTGCACCCACAGACGCAGTGGATTTCCTATGTGACTCAGAGTGGGAGATTGATGCATGTTATGATGACCAAGATACATCATGTGGGTAAAGTCTATCATTTCAGAGCAAGGCGTCAGATGGCGCAGAGTCTAGGTGAGATTGCAAAGTTCAACCGCCGATATGGGCAAAAGAACGAGGAAAATGGTGAAAAGTAACATTTTTAACCTACAGATGTCGAGTTCTTTGGAATGCCTTCCAACATTCTATGTAGACTTGTTATTGGCCCAAGTTTTTGAAGCATGTGAATTAATATTTATCTTGTATGGTTGTTGCCAAGAATTCTTGCATTGGTTTGACCTTTTTCACCTTGTTGGCTTAGATGATAAAAATGAATCACCATCTTGTTAAATTGTTTCATAGAACAAGCAGACAGTTGCATAGTTTTGTTCATTCGCATCTTTTTTTATGAGACTTTGATGTATGCTGCTACTTTGGTCGTCTGCGTAATTTCAGGTATCTATATCAAATATAGATATTAGACCTCGTTTCCAGGTTCAATTTGACATGGATTTTTGACTGCCTCATTTCATTTTGCCACCACTTTGGATTTTGTGCAATAAAGCAAGCCTGCCTCATTTCATTTTGCCAGCACTTTGGATTTTGTGCAATGAAGCAAGCCTCATTTCTTTCCTGCCTCATCAAGGATTACAGGGCTCGGTAAAATCCCAGAGTGTAAAAATACGGGTTGGTAGGCCAACTGCTCTAATCACAATATCATATGAAGGCTCTATCATCCGTCCATTATTCATTTGTTTAAGTATATTTTTACAGTTTAGCAAAAAGTAAGCATATTTTAACGCCACGGAAGTTGCGGATCTTTTGTAGTCATGGAGACTATGATATTAATATATTAATATATATATATTATTAATATATTTTAATAAAAGATATATCCCGCACGCCGAGCAACAGGCCTTGGGGACCTGGGTCGATAACGTCAGCCATCCAAGCTCCAAATGTCCACCTGTGAGAGTGCACTCCCGTGGGGCAAGGGAGATGGTTACGAGCAGCCCTTGTGGAGAGAAACTTCTTTCCCCAAACTATGGAACGTGAGGACTAGGTTTACAGCGATCCGACTACCATGCCGGCGAAGAAGAGGCTTCGCCTATCGGCCTTGGAATCCGACGTGCCCTCCGGCCCGGATCTCATCGGCCTCCTTCCGGACTGCATCCTCACCCAGATCCTTTCCCTCCTCTCCCTCAAAGAATCCGCCCGAACGAGCGTCCTCTCCACCCGCTGGCGCCACCTCTGGACCCTCGTCCCCCTCCGCCTCCTCGACGACGACTCCCTCCACTTCGAGCGATCCCCCTGTCGGAGCTCCCACGCGCCGCGTTCCCTTACCGACGAGGCGGCCTGGTGTGCCCGCTCCATCACCCAAATCCTCTCCTCCCACCCCGGACCCATCCATAGCTGCCGCCTCGTCCGCCGCTTCTCCGACCTCCCACCGTCGACGGCTGGATCCAAGCCCTCACCCAAAGAGACATCCACCAATTTTTCGTATCCTTCTTCGGCGACCCGGAGCCCCATCTCTTGCCATCTTCCCTCCTCCGCTGCGAGTCCCTGCGAAAGCTGAATCTCGGTAACTGCCGCTTCCCAAGGTCTCGTCTCCCATCCCCAACTTTCCCCAACCTCCTAGATCTAACCCTGCGCCTTGCTTCCCTAACCGATGGGGACATCACCGACTTGCTGTCCAATTGCCGGGCCCTCCAGAGCTTAGCTTTGCTCGGGTGCACCGGCCTTTCCAGTATCACCATCCGTTCGCCGACTCTCCGCAGCCTGACGCTGAACAAAGCCAATTCGATCCTGAGGCTCGCCGTTGAAGAAGCCCCGAACCTTGAGCGCTTGATGGTTAGCGAAGCCACGATGCAGGATACAGCGATAGAGATTGTCAGTGCCCCAAAGCTGCAATCTTTAGGCTGCCTTTGTATGAATCTTAGAAAATTCGAGTTCAGAAAGCCTCGTATCGAGGTACTCTTCTTGTTCCCAAACGCCCTTCTACGTGCATGTGTTGTTTGCGTTCTACGTAGAATTACACCTTTTTTTTGTTTTCCCTGCATTCTTCTTTTATTTTGCAGGATGCCGGAAGGGTATTCGACTCGAGTACTCTGGTGCATAGTCTGAAATACTGGGCATTAGGGTGGATTTCAATGAAGAGTATCAGAGATCCAATGTGTCTCGCTTGCTCAAATGTTTCCTTGCCTGGAAAGATTGGATGTTGAGGTGATTTCTTTGAATGGATATTTGATGTTTGCTTGCATCTCCTAATGGTCATCCAAGCTGAGGTTTTCTTTTATTTACTGTAGGTTGTCGACATGGGCTGGACATATGCCCTTCAGGATTTGGAATATTGGGAGCGACAAGGTTCCTTCGATTGCATTGATCAACATTTAAGAAGTGTGACGCTGAAAGGTTTTTAGGCCATGCAGCTGATCTGGGGTTCGTCAGGTTTCTTATTTCAAAAGCACGGGTGCTCGAGGTGATGACTCTTTATTGTCCGTCTTCCAGGAAGACATGGGCAAAAGATAAGAGAAGCTATCTATGCCTTGATAATAGAGCTTCTTTTGATGCTCGAGTAATTATTGCGAGTGACTTTAATCTCCGTGATGGCTTTCAAACTTGGGATTCCTTATTAGATGAGTAGGAACTGACATTGGAACAGGATGCCAGGACCAGTCTGGTAAGTTTGTGTTTCATTCTCTTTTTGGTGAGGTCTACAAGGTTGCAAATTTCGCCAATATAATCTTTGCAACCATGCTGGCATTTAGATTAGCAATGTTTGGAGTTGAGTTTGACCGTGACTAGAAGACAAGAATAGCATGGACTAACATGAAGAAAAGGAACACTGAATGTTCTGAATGGTGCTGCAAATATTTGTTATTTTCTCCATCAAAATGGTTACTGAAATTTTGTTTGGAAGCCTGATGTAATTTGTTTCTATTTAGTTTTTCATTTTGGTCGTGTTTTTAATGCAGCTTGTTCTATGAAACTTTTTTTGGTAACAATCGGTTCTTATTAGATCAGATGGTTAATTATGATCTTGCTTTTGTATGTGAGAATTATGATGCAGCCCAGATTCTAATTTTGTAGTGTGTTGATGGCATTGATTTACTTACTTGCTTTTTCAACCAATTCCTAGTTGACTTAAATAAATTATCATTGTATGGGCAATATAAATTTGACATCTGGTTTTCGTAATTCGTTCCTGAACAATATGCAGTAAGAACTCAATTAAAGAGAGATTACCGCTTCCATATTGTCTGTCTGATTCACATTTCAGTTAGAAGCATTAGCTCTAACTCATTATATTCAGTGTCAGCATATGATGATATGCATAAATTTTACGCATTGGCTGAAGGAAGCTGTGGATTACCCTTGCTAATAGATTGTTCTAATTTGTCCTTGAGAATAAAGCCCTTTTTTATGCTCATAATTCATGAAAGACCAAAGCCCTTTTTTATGCTCATAATTCATGAAAGACCAATATTGTCGATCCAGACTTCATTACTTGATGGTAGCAACCTGTTCCTGGATTAAGAATTCAAGATCTTTGAGGGGTAAATTGAGGTTGTGGTTGGTCGGGCTGGACTGTCATGTTTTTCGGATATAGACATTTTAATTATGCCTTTGAAAGATGTATAGAAAGCTTGAAGTTTGGTTTGACCTGGTATAAGATGTCTAGCTATGGAAATGGAATGGACGAGTGATGCAAAGATAATAATCCATCTCATACTTGGGAGGTCCCAACATTCTTTTCACCATTACTGGTAATTCAGTTACGATTTGAAAATTTGTCACAGATGCTTGAAGAATATTATTAAATTATTACTTATGTATTTTTACATCTTTGTGCATCTAGCTTTTTATGAAAGCATCCTCCCTTTAGAGAAAGTTTGAAGATTGAGAGAGAGGAGGGGGGAGATGGGGTGATTCCATGTGAAGCCGATCAAGGTGGATGGAAGCTCAGGGACGTGTCATTAAGGAGTTGCAAGAGGGCTGAGATGACCTTGTCTCCAACACCCATGCTCCGCTTCTTGACCTTGGAATGGCTTTGAAGGTAGCATATTTTTATATATCCTGCTCTCTCTGTGAGCCTTTGCCTATCTAGTTGGAGAGAGAGAGAATCAACATTATGGATTTGATAGGCTATGAATCAAGCCCATTGTGTGTGGAGGTGGCAAAAAATTGACTCAAGCCAAAAACCTACCTGACCCCAACCTATTTGGATTAGGTTTGGGTCATGGATCTTTTAGTGAGGGTCAGGTGTGGTTAGGTTTCCAACCCAAATTTTAAATGGGTTGGTGTGCAGGTCAAACTTTGACCACTTCCAATAATGAGGGTAGAGTTCTATCTGGGTCGAAATAATTTTGGTTGGAATGAGCAATGATCTTGTATATTTTTTCTGTTTGGACGATTGGTGATTTTTTTTCTGCTAGTTGCTTGGTTCATTCTAGAATTAGCTAGTAAGAACTGTAAACATTGGATTGGATAGGCTACTTTAAGTTTATTATATATGGGCTCTTGCAAAGTTGATTAGTTTCGGATCAAATAGGTGGCTTGATGTCAGGTGATATCAGACATGGGTCAAGATATCGTATGTTATTATCTTTATAGAAAATTACAGTTCGATCCTCTCAAGTTTGATGATTCTCACGTACACATCTGCAAATTTTAAAATTTCAAAGTGGTTGTTTAGATTTCTAAATCGTTTTAAAGGGGTCTGCGATTGATCTCCATTAATAGAGATGTGACGCGTGATCGTTACATAATATTATAAAATTATTGTAGGATGAAAATGCTCTTGTTTGGGTGAAGTCCTTGACCTCCTTTTATGGAGCCTTGGAGGGAGATAAGAGAGGATGGGATGCAGTAGGGAGATAAAGAAGATGAGGAGGGACTGTGATGGAGGGGAGAGGAGGCGATGAGATCGATGCTGGCAGGAAACAAAGAGGTGGAGCGGGTTTGTGATGGAGAGGAGAAGCGGTAGATGGGATAGCGGCAAGGAGATCAAAAAGAATGGGGAGAGGGCTACGAACAGAATGGGAGGGGTTCAGTGGAGGGAAGAGGCGAGTGGGATGGTGGCAAGGAGATAAGAGAGCATGGGAGGGGCTGTCGTAGAGGGGAGAGGAGGCGGGTGGGATGGTGGCATGGAGATAAGAGAGGAAGGGGAGAGGAAGGGAGTGTCTCCATCTCCATCTTTACCACTATCAAATACAATCCAAATAACTACTAAACAAGTTTTGTACCTCAAATTTTTTTAAATAAACTGATTTTAATTATTATAAAATTGAAAATTATAAGCATCCATGGCTTGTTCATAACATCGATAAACACCAAATAATTACCAAAAAGAAAGAAATAAAGTGGAGGATTGGAATAGTAGAAGTAGAGGTGATTGAATGAAGTTTCAAAAATACCAGAAGAGGATGAGGGCATTTTGATCTTTGAATGACCAACGGCATTGGCTAGTTGGAGAAAGGGAGGATCATTTTGGAATGATTTAGAAATTTGAAGAGCTATTTTGAAAGTTTTTAAAGATGAGGAAGTGTACTTATATCCAAAAAAAAAGATGAGGAAGTGTACAAGAATCATCCAAAGGTCAAACCAAACCATTGCCGCTCTCAATTGTGTGAGAGAGCATGCATAAAAGAACGCATACATTCTACGAAGGAAGTGTTGGATGAAAGCTAAAGCAACAATAGTTAGACTAAAAAAAAAAAGGAAGGAACAGCCAAAATGTCAGGGCTGTGTAAAAGAAGACCAGTGCTTAAGTAAAACTTAGAAATCTTATTCAAAAGATGACTAGGTAATGTACTACAAAGCATTGCTTCTTTTAAATTATCACGGTGAAGTTTGCTATATAATAAAGCAAAGGGTATGTAACCAAAAAAGAAAAAATAGTAAAATTAGAGGCCAGCAAGCGCTTGCCCATGATATTAAGTTTGATCCTCTGAGCGAGAGGCCTACGGATCCAATCACTGCGTGCGGTGCACAAATTTTTTTAACGTATACCGTTTTATCTGATTGCTCCATATAGTCATTACTTTCTAATGTGCATTTAATATTTACATATCGATTTTTTTGTTGAAAAATTTTATATGATAAATATTTTATCTTTTGAAAAATTTATGATATTTTATTTTCATATTATGACATCTTACATTTATAATATGCATAGGATATCATAATTTTTTCTAAAGAATAAAATATTTTTTTATTCAAAATTTTAAAGAAAAATTAATCTGTAGGCATTAAATATGCATTGAAAGATGGTTGGACAAAAATGTCCCTCTGATATTATGATATCTTAGGTCATATTATGATATCCTGAACTATATTACGTCACAGGACGTCATAATTTTTTTATAAAATAGAAATATTTAATCGTATAAAATTTTAATAAAAAAATTGATCTGTAAATATTAAAGATATATTGAAAAAATGATAACTATGTGGATTAATTGGACGAGATGATGCATTCCACATTAGATTTTCTACACCATTCGATGTGCATAAAGAATTTCTCTGGATAAAAAATCCTCTTTAAAAATGGTGGGGCTCAAAGTCACTCTGAGTCAAATAATAATAATAATAATAAGTTTATCAAATTTCTTTATAAAAAATAATAATAAGGGTTGTAAACCAGCCAAAGTGGCATTTGAGTGAGACTTTTAAGTTACTGTAACATTTAAAAAAAGGTGGCTTTGCAAAGGACTGAATCCTATGTAGATCCACCGGGCTGGCATTCATTAAGGTGGAAGATAAGCGTCAAAAGGTTATTCATGGAATCATGATATTCAAGTTTTCCCAAAAATTCTTTGCGATACTCCTGCAGAGTTTTGGTGAGTGCTATCATTTTAGAAACATACTTCAACGAGGGATTTGTATATAATTTTTTAGTACTCATGCGCCAACTAGTACAGCAAAAAGAATTGAGCTGTGGTTTAACCGAACTGTTGCAGTTTCAAGGAGATAGCCATTCCAGTCCCTAATAATATAAGTTGTAGATATTTTTAGTTTTGGAGCGAACCATCAAAATTCATTTGCATTGCATCAAGAGATGAGGGTAACCATCTAACAGAACATGGAAGAGATGTAGGAAATTATGGTGTTGAAGTACCCGAGTATGATGGAGCAAGTAAAGATCGAAATGAAGGAACAGAAGGGGAGTAGCAGCATGATTATTCTGTAAAAAATAATAAAATTGTCGAAATAGCTGCCCAACCAATCCAAGAGTATAAAACATTACGGCCTTGATCCAATTCTCTATCTGGACAGCAAAGAATGGACAAAGACATTATAACAAGTAAATCTGGCCACCAGCATCCATAAGAAGGAAGCAAATGAACACGTAATAAATAAATGCTCAATGTCTTCAAATTGATTAGTACAAAGATAATAATTAGCAGCAATTGGTGAAAGAATATTTTTTGCAGCTAGATAAGCTCTCGTGGAAATGCGTGACCATAAAAACTTTCATATAAAGAGTATTGGTAAAGTTAATTGGACCAAGTAATCTATAATCCCATCGATTGAGAGATTGGAAGACTTTGGCAGAGGGCTACTCTCATCCTATGACTCATTACCTAGAGACTCTCTATTAATAAAATAAGAACATATATTACCAAAAAAAAATAGTAACAAAGAACATATGGTCGACCTACGATTCATTACGGCCCGGCTTGATTCGAATTGATGAAGTGGCCAATGTGCACCACAGTAGAGGCCATTCTGCTAAGGTCCTTTGGAGCAACAAACTATTTGCCCAGCACTAATCTCAAAGCCCAACAGGGAGAGGCCCATCCTCGATCCGTTATTCTCTGTTTAGTATGAAGGATGGATGAAGGAAAGATGGATGAATTTTTCATTCATCCTCTCGTATGTTT
>KE504640.1:2457276-2473337 GCA_000441515.1 Elaeis oleifera | reverse complement strand
ATATATATAAAGTAAAAAAAAAGTCAGTAGTTTCTGGAAGTCTTGAAGTTTGCAATATATTATCAAGGAAATCAACTACAGAAGGTTTTTAGATGCTTGGTTAACTTGGTACCAGATTTCAAAATTATTGGAACTATCTAATAATCTGACGTCATGTGCTGTAAGTTGTGTTCGCGAATGAGCGACTTTCAAACTTAGAGGTCACTATTTGGTCTCTAGAAATTAGCAAGCTCTTTTAGTACCAGCATTTCAGATTTTCTCTAGTGAATATGTGGTTTGCACTCCCTTGTGGGTAGGATCAGGCTTGCTAGAGGGGACCCTTTTTTTTTCTCCTTTTAGAACCCTGTACAATACTTGTTCTTTGCTTTTGTAATTATCTGGTAGAAGCCTGCATGCAAGTTTCTTTCTAGTTCTTATTTTGGAATCTATGACTTACTCATCGATGACAGCTAAGTGTGTGAAACTTTTCATCAAAGCAGCTGTCTTTACTGTAAAAGATATTGAATTGTGCTTATGGTGTAGCTTTTGGAGGTAGTAAGGTGTCCGCAATTTTCTAGCTTTTGTGGTTGTCTTTGACATCATGAAGAGCAGATTTTGATAGTTCTGATTTCGTCTACTCTAAGTGGTTAGGTCTCTGGATATAATTTTATGAACAATCCATCAATTTTATCTATGAGCATCACAAATATGAAGAGCGTGCTAAATCTGTTTTAATTGTTTTCTTCACAATAAATTGGTTGCCCTTATTGTTTCTTTGACCCCCCAAATTTCTGTGATACGCTGTAAGCACAATTCAAAAAGATGAGAGTGTAGATGCTATATGCAAACCAACATTGTGTTTGGCTAGGAAGCATGAATATGCGTATATGATCTGGGATATGACACGTTGTGGACATGTTGATTTAACAAATCCTGACTCCCAGGATACTACTACGATGGCGACCATGATGATGATAATGTGCTTGAAAAACATCCAACGAACATGATTAGCTTATCATAGAACATTATATGACAATATTCAACTTCACAAATTGTAAGATACGTCAAAATAGCAGGATTTATACTATGGGCTCGTAACATATTAGCATAGCCCATCTATGATACGCGATCATGTCCCTCATTAAAATGATAGCATTAGTTAGAAACGGAAGTAGACACAGCGAACATGTATAATATAGCGGAGCAAACATTCTATATTCTATTATAGAAAGATGCAGCCAAGGAAAATATAATGAGAAGAGGGTAGCAAAATTCTAGAATCCAGCTGAAAAGACTAAGCAATTAACAAGATGACCCAACAAATTCAAATAATTGATTGTTATAGATTACTGGACCTATATGCAAATTTGCGTTCAGAACCTTCTCGGATTGGGCCCGATGGCCTAGTGCTACATCCAGAGGTATCCTGCCAGTATCGCTGGGAGTACCAAGTAGCATCCATGCGTATTCAAGAAGTATCCTAGCTCGGAATAAAAAATAAATAATGTGAATACTTATTCCCTTATCAGACATGCCCAGGGCTGTACCAGAGCCGTATCCATATCCGATATGTTTTGGATACTGCCAAGGCACCTATTTGGATTATTCATGCTTCCTAGGTGTCTGGAATACGTAAATAATAATAAAAGGCATTTTGTGATTTCGCTTCCTTTTTCTTGATGACCTTTTTTTTTTTACTGACAAGTAGTAGATTAACATGCCTTGTGGTTCTCTTGCCAATGTAAAGACAATAAGACCAGTCTTGCTTGAACCATTACCTGTATCATGTAGGCTCTATCTATTTGTTGAAGCAATAAAGCTATAGAAAATTGATGCACTAAAACTCAAAATTGAATAGTATGGGATAACAACATCAGTAATTTAGAGTAATGAGCATTGAACAATAAAATGTGCTCACTGTAGTACTAATTTGTTCGAGTTGAGTGGATTCACATGATCTACGGTGGAACTAGGAGCATTTAAATCAATAACAGAGTACAAATTCATCTTTTCAGGGAGAAAGAAGACAGAGGAAACTGTTGGGTGGAAATTTTTCGTGGTTGAGTTCTGCATGTATGGGATTTAGATTTAGATAAGAAATCGATTTTATTATAGAAGTTTGGATCTCAGTTCTGAAAATAACCGATGAATTCCTAACAATATTGAATGTATATACCATTTATTACGATTACTCCAATTATAACAAGCAAAATTAAAAATCTACTGGAGAAATGGAATGAGTATGTGGAAAAGGTTAATTATGTATCAATTTTTTCTTGTGGTGTCATTATTTTTAGCCATCTTTTTGATGGCCTTCTGTTACCTTGTGTCTTAGTTTCTGCTGTTTCCATTAACAAACTGGTAAATACGCTGATTGCATTATTTAAGGAAAATAGTTTTCCATGAATCGGTGATGTGTTTTAGAAATACGGTAGGGATTCCCCTTCTGGGGTTCGGACTGTGTGCCTCTTTCGAGTGGAGGGACATCAACCAACTTACGCTTGAAACATGGAATATGGTGGATTCCCATTGCTTATTTCCTTTTTTTCTTTTCATTTCTCTTTATTTTACATGCCTTTTCTATACAAGGTGTTTTCATTAAAATGTTGGAGCTTTCTCACACTTTTACATGAAGTTCCCCAAATATCACTTCTGTGATAAAACATTAGAGGGCAAAAGAGGAACAAGTTGATGCTAAGAATAGGCTGGTTAAAAATCTTACCAGATCCAAATCTGTGGCATGAGGAGGATGATAATTGACCATTGCATACCATCTCTCATCACTTAGTTAAGGCAATAAGTGTTTGTTAGAGTTTTATGAGGTAGGAATAGGAACACAAAACCAGGAATCAGACCCTCCGAATGTAATTAAAAAAAAAAGTAAGACGAGGGATGCCAAGTGATTGCTTCTCCTCTCCGCTCAATGGCATCACACCACTCCGGACCACTGCCTCCCTTGATCTGACTCCTCCTAAGCTGTGGAGTACGGATGCCTCCGGTGCCAGATGCCTCGCATGCCTATGCATACAGCCATCAACTAGATCCTCTCTATCCATCGTCAAATAAGGATGGCAATTGGATTGGATCAAACCAATATGGGTTGGATCAAATATAGGATATATCCAAAATTTAACAATTGGCCTTATCAATAATTAAATCAAGTTAAACGGACAAATATATTAAGAATTGCCATCTAAACCATGATTATATTATGATCTGCTGCCTTTGTTCTAGAAACTGCAATTGCTATATTACTCGAAAATATTTGATAGCTGTCCACCCTAACTCCAAAAAGCCATCCAAGATCGTGCCCTCTCCTGTGACCACAACTATACTACATGGTACTCCATTCCCTTCTCAACTGTAACACTTTTATGAACCTAAAATGCTGTGTATTGCCACTTATCAAATATCTTCCTTTATTTTGTGAAACTTAATCATCTATACGTGGAATCGCTTACTCTAGAAGTTGGATTTAATGCATATTGGGGGCCTCTACCATATCTATATGTATTCATCAGAAATTTATATTTGTTGAAAGTCAAATTATTCTAATAAGAAACTGTTGTTGCTGCGAGACTCAAAATTTAAAATAGAGATAGATCGAGTGAGGTCGGACTGGAACGATTGTTGCAATCTAGTGAGAGCTTCTCCAAAGAATCTGTAAAAAAAATCAAAAATATGATGAAGATTCTCTGGTTCTTGATCCTCCGATGCTTAAGTCAATTCCAGCCTCAAGAACAGGAGATGAAAAATGGAAGAATAGAGAGCAGTAGAATTGGAGAGGAGTTAGAGAATTTGTGACTTTGTGGGAGGTAGAGCCCTAACGACAGAGTCTCTCTCTAGTATAAATTTGAGATCTGAAAATTAGAACTTACCTGGAGGATCCCCTAGTCCTCTATTTATAGAGAGGCTAATGAGATTGTTAGAAAAGTTTGTTAAACCGTTAGAGGTCAGCTGTAGAATTTGTTAGGTCGTTGGAGGTCAGTATAGAGTTTGTTTGGCCGTTGGAGGCCAACTGTAAGTGAACTAGAGCATAGATATATATATTGACTGGAATGAGATCATATTTAGCTGTATGTGTCAGTTGGAGATGAATTGTAGCACAGCTGTATATGAGATCGTGGCCAATTATAGTTTAGTTGTAGAGATTATAGTAGACTTTAATAGGATGACTGTGGCCATCAATGTAATAGTTCACCTCGATAAAATACTGAGATAAAATCAAGTATCATATGAGACCTAAATGTCTCGGATATATGTAATATTTACTTTAGATCGGTATTTATATAAGCTGAAATGAGTCAGATCGGTATTCATATGAGCTGAGATGAGTTAGATTGGTATATATATGAGCTGATCATAATACTTCATCAGAAGTCAATTCAGGTAGCTCAGATCGGCTTTATATGAACTCAGCCTCCAGTTCAGGTCGGCTTCCTTATGAGCTCAGCCTCTGATTCTGGTCAGCTTCCTTATGAGCTCAGTCTCTACTCAGATCGGCTTTATATGAACTCAACTTTCAATTCAAGTTGACTTTATATGAACTCAGCCTCCAATTCAAATCGACTTCCTTATGAGCTTAGCCTTTGTTTCAGGTCATCTTCCTTATGAGCTCAGCCTTTTATTTAGGTCGACTTTATATGAACTCAATCTCTAATTCAGGTCGGCATTATATGAACTCAGCCTTCAATTCAGGTTGGATTTCTGGTGACCTCAAGTTGAGATCGATTTTATGTTGAGCTGAGGTGGGATAACTCCCATAACACTTGCTTCCCACTTTTGAGTCTCAAAAATTTATTTTGGATAAAAGAAGTAGCCCAAGAAATAAGTTCTCATCTTGTTCGAGATGACGAATTTGAACCATTTAGTTTTTCAAGTGAACTGCTCGTAACCTTGAGTAGGTCGGAGGATATCCTCAATTCAGAGATCGAAATTTAATAGAACTTCAAAATAACCTCAATCCGTAGATCGATAATAGAATTCCAAGATAACTTCTATATGAAGATCAATAATAGAATTTCAAGATAACTTTGATTCGGAGATCTGCATTTGATCAAAATAACTTCGATCCTAAGGTCGGTACCTATATGAGTTGAAAGGTAATAACGATCCGTAGATTGTTATTTGGAAGATCTTATCTCCGTTCGTACCTCTCGGGGCTCTACCAATCCAGAAATTGGATTTGAGAAGATTTTATTTTCATTTGTGCTCTTCGAAGCTCTACCAGTCCAGAAATTAGATTTTCATAGATCAAAAGATAATGTGCAAGAATAAGCTCATCGGAGTATTTTTTTATTGATAATACTTTTGAAATTTTAAAATTTGGGTACGAAGAGATCGATATTTTACAGGATAATCTCAATCTTGAAATCGGTATAATCTCGATCCAGAGGTTGGTATTTGTAAGCTTGAAAAGATAACTCGATCATGAGGTCGGTATTTATAAACTTGAAAAGATAACTCGATCATGAGGTCGGTATTTATATGAGCTGAAATATAATCTTGACCTTGAGGTCGGTATCTGGTGAAAATCCAAAATAACCTCGACTTTTAGATCGATGTTTGATAGAACTGAAAGATAACCTCAATTTTCAAGTTGGTATTTGATAAAACTGAAAGATAATCTCGACCATCAGATCGGTATTTAATAGAACTGAAAGATAACTTCGACCTTTAGGTCGATATTTGACATAACTTCAACCTTGAGGTTGGTATTCGATAGAAATCTAAAATTCGATCTTGAGGTCGGTATTTGTATGAGCTGAAGATATCCTCGACCTTTAGGTCGGTATTTGATAAAGCTAAAAATAACTTCGACTGTGAGGTCAGTATTTGATATAACTTCGACCTTGAGATCGGTATTCGATATAAATCTAAACTTTAATCTTGAGGTCAGTATTTGTATGAGCTGAAAATATCTTCGACCTTTAGGTTGTTGTTTGGTAGAGCTGAAAATAACTTCGACTGTGAGGTCGGTATTTGATATAACTTCGACCTTAAGGTTGGTATTCGATAGAAATTCAAAACTTCGATCTTGAGGTCGGTATTGTATGAGCTAAAATATCCTCGACCTTTAGGTCGGTATTTGATAGAGCCGAAAATAATTTGACCATGAAGTTGATCTTTGGGAGATCTCATCTCTGTTTGTGCCTTTTGAGATTCTATGGATCCGAAGATTGGATTTAGAAAGATCTTATCTCTATTTGGGCCTCTCGAAGTATTACCAATTTGGAGTTCGGATTTAGGGAGATCTTATCTCCATTTGAGCCTCTCGGAGATTTACTGATTTGGAGATCAGATTTAGGAAGATCTTATCTCTATTTGTACCTCTCGGGACTTCATCAATTTGGAGATTGGATTTAGGAAGATCTTATCTCCATTTGTGCCTCTCGAGGCTCCACCAATTCAGAGATTGAATTTTTATTGAGGTCTACTCTGGAGATTGGGTATCTCACCTTCTGACGAGTCTCTGTTGAACCTTTCTATTAGGGTCGGCTTTTTCATGAGTTTAACCTTCATCCTCCAATTCAGATCGATTTTCTAATGAGCTAGGCTTCCAGATGAACCTTTGTTGACCTTTCTATTAAGGTCGGCTTTTCAATCTTTACCCTTCAATTTAGGTCGATTTTTTGATGAGCTAGACTTCTTGACGAGTCTCTATTTTTTCAACTTAATCTTCACTTTATCTTTGGGTTTAACATTTATCATGGCTTTGTTAATTTATGCTTCGGCTCATGTGCTCAAGAATCTGTGGTCCTGTAAAAAGGGATAAAATAATAGATAGGACTTGGGAGTTTATTACTATGAAGGTCATGCGTTCTGTTTGAAAACCTTTGGATTCTGTTGACTCCTTATTCTTTACCTCAGCTAGGGTTTGTTTTTGCCTTATATTGGCCGGGCTTTGACTTTGGTTCGATCGTGATTTTGATTCTGACTTGGCCATATTTTCTCTTTTGATCCGATAAAATGAAAAGAAAGAAATAACAGGTAAAGTTTAGGAGTCTTTTACGATGAGTTTTTATTTGAGAACTTATTAGTTCTGCTAGACTCTTTATTGTTCAGCTCAAGCTTGAGCTGTGATTTGAATCATTTTGATTTTTGTTGGAGATCAGGTTCACTCTCCTCTTCTCTTTTTTTTCTATCATTTTTTTTTCAATTTGGATCCAGGCTTCGAAGACACCAGGATCTCCTCCCTATTTTCAATCCTAAGTCCGTCCTTCCTATGATAGTCACTAAAGGAGAGTGCTAGGAGCTGTGAGGTTGGTATACCCCATTGGGATGAGTGCGGAAGCACGATGTGTCCCCATTTGACGGGCCTTGACGCCAGGATGCACATGTGAGCAAGGTGGGTCTCAACCTGACGGGCCTCGGTGCTGGGAGGCTCATGTTGGCTCGGGGTCGCACCGAACTGACGATGCTTGACACCAAGAGTCTCACAGGAGACGGGAGCTGAGAGAGCACCGGACTGTTGATGTTGATGCTGGAAGTGTACGGCAGCTCGAGATTACACCGGACTGTCGGTGTTGTCGCTGGTAGGTGCAGAGGCTTGGGAGCTTATCGGTTTGACGGTGACAGTTTGATGCTGGAGGTGCATGCCAACTTGGGAGAGCACCGGATTGACCGTTGCCTGTCGCCAAGAATCACAGAGCTTGGGAGCTTATCGGTTTGACGGTGACAGTTTGATGCCGGAGGCGCATGCCAACATGGGAGAGCACCGGACTGACCATTGCCTGTCGCCAAGAATCACAGAGCTTGGGAGAGGCTTGGTGAGGATCGAGCCATCAGCCGCGCATGGAAGTGCCGGAAGGCCCTGATGTCGGCTGATCTACCGATGGTTGACTCTGGACGACGTACGGGAGTGCCAATAGGTCACTAATCCGATGGGATTGGCGTTGGAGGACTTTGATCTGGAGGAATCGACGTCGGGTGGCGCACAGGTACGCACGCGGGCATGCGGGTGGCCCACTGGCTACTCCGAGCGAAGGGAGTTATCTCCTCTCGGCGACCTCGGGGGATTTGATGCCGAAAGTGCGCGGGAGTGCTGGGAGGGAGCCGAAGGCACCTGGGCCTCCGACCCGATGAAGCTTGGTGCCAAGACGCTCACGGAAATGCGGGAGATGCCAAGGAAGGCCGGTCTGCAGTTCTTGGTCCCGGGAGGCGTCGGTGAAGGCCGATTCTTCGATGCCCGGCCTTGAGAGGAACATGGGGCACTGATCCAGTGTGTTGGCGGTGGGAGGCCACCGACTTGGCCGATTTGGCGCCGGAGGGTGCGGGTGATCCTGGGCGGAGGAGGAGCCGACATTCTTCTCTCCCACTTCTGCCCTTCATTTTTTTTTCTTTATTTTTTTTCCCTTTTTTCTTTTTTTTTAACATCATCTGTAATGTGGCTTTGACGAGATACAAAATTGGGCACATGAGGATTTCTCCTCTCCCTCTGTCTCTCTCATTTTTTTTTTAGTCTCATCATGGCACCTATAGGATGACATGATGAGCATCAATGCATCCATTTGGTGCAGAAGAATCATTTGAAAGGCTACTCACAAATGACCTCTCTCATATCCGAGGTCAGACACATGAGAAATTTTTTTTTTTGTCACAATCTTCTTCTTCGAAATTTAAATTTTTTCAGACAGATATCTTATTTAGATAAATTTTTTTATCATTATTTGATTTTTTTTTCTGCTCGTATGCTCAAAAATTTGTTGATCTATAAAAAAAAATATAATAATAGATAAAATTAAAATTATTATCATAAAGATCATGAATTCTATTTGAAGGACTTGAAAAAAGAGAAGATCAGAAAGGATATTTTATCCTTTATCATATTCTCGAACATTGAACCTGACTTTTTGATTTTCAAAATTGTTGAGTGTTGTCACTTCACAGTACATGAGGGTCATTTTCATTATTGCCATGAGTTGACAACTTAAGACTTTAAGAGTGGCGTGGTAAAGTGCTGTGACCTGACAAGACTAGACCGAGAGATCTGATCTCCTGTGGAAAAGAATTCAAACATTAAAGAAAACTTTACTAATCAATATACTGTCTTTTTGAAAAAAACTTTCATCTGCCCCAAATCTCTATTGAAATAGAGATGAGACGGCTTCCAACACATCTCTAAAGGGAGACAGTCAAGATATAGAGTTGTTTTGTGCTTTCTGATCCATCATTTTTTTCAAATTTTAAGTCGGTCTTTTCTCTAACACCAATCTGTTGTTGTGAGGCTTAAAATTTGAAATAGGGGCAGATCGAGTGAGGTCGGGCTGGAACGATCATTGCGATCTAGTAGGAGCTTCTCCAAAAAATCTACAAAAGAAATCAAGAAATCGGATGGGGATCCTTCGATTATTGACCATCCGATGCTTAAGTCAGTTCAAGCCTCAAGAACAGAAGATGAAAAAATGGAAGAATAGATAGCAGTAGAATTGGAGAGGAGTTAGAGAGTTCAATTTAGTCTCCAATTTAGGTCGGTTTTATATGAACTCAGTCTCCAATTCAGATCGACTTCTTTATGAGCTCAGCTTCTATTTCAGGTTGTCTTCCTTATGAGCTCAGCCTCTTATTCAGATTGACTTTATGTGAACTCAACCTCCAATTGAGATCGATTTTATATGAACTCAGTCTTCAATTCAGATCGAATTTCGGGTGACCTCAAATTGAGATCGATTTTATGATTAGTTGAGATGGGATAACCCCTATAACAGAAGCTAATGATGAGACATCAATCTTATTATTTTTTTTATGTATTTTTTGTTATAATGCTGTCTTATTGTCATTATAGCAATTGTCATTTTAATACAAAACTAGGACAAACAATACATGTCAAAACAAATTAAAAGATAAGGATATAAAAATATACGGATTAGATGAAAAATATTAATATTATATTTTATTTATTTAAATTTTAAAAATTCAATAAATAAGGAGAAAATGATAGAAAGTTATTTTTAAAATACAGCGTCCGACTTACCCATCCACCAGAGGAATCAGGGAGGCAACGAAATATTTTTTTAATTATATTTTTCATTAATATTAATAAAATTTTAAAATCTATTCATAAAATTTGGCCGATATAATTTAAAATAATATCAAATGATGAGAAGATAAATAATTAACCAAAAACCTTATCTCTATTTGAGGCAAGAGATAATTGTTCAACAATCACAAAATCCACAAATTCTTCCAATAATAATAATGAGATAGATTGATTTTTATCTACAAAATAGCCTCCCATACGACATCGCTAGGGTTCCAACTAAATTGTGAAGAGGCGTAGTTCAGAAATTGTGAAGGTGGCTGGGGAATAACAGGCAGAGAATTATGCCGGCCAGCACGAAGAGGAAGGAGAGGGTGCCGGGATCGAAATCCGAGGCACCTTCCGGCCGACGAGGCGGCGGAGATGGTCCGGATCTAATCAGCCTCCTGCCGGACGACCTCCTCTCCTCCATCCTCTCCCTGCTCCCCATCAAAGACTCCGCTCGGACCAGCGTCCTCTCCACACGGTGGCGCCACCTCTGGACCACCGCCTCCCTCCACCTAGACAGCGACCACCTCCACCGCAACAAAGACCCAGTGCTTCCTGGACGCCGCGCCACCAGGAGGCCTGGCGCGCCCGTGCCATCGACCAGATCCTCTCCGTCCATTGCGGACCCATCCCCACCTGCCATCTCTCCGGGTATTTCCTCGACAACCCACCAACGTCTATCCCTGGCTCGAAATCCTCACCCGAAAAGGCATCCAAGACCTCTCCTTCTTCTGCCATTACGAACGCCGCTTCGTCGAGGACGCCGAGGAGCAGCAGTGCTTCTACCGGTTGCCCTCTTCCCTTCTCACCTGCAACTCTTTGATAACCTTGAAGCTTACGAATTGCCAATTACCAGAACTTCCGCGATCCGTTCCCGCCTTCGTTAACCTCAGAAACCTATTCATGCAATTCACCGCCCTATGCGACGGCACATTCCACGACCTGCTTTCCTACTGCCGGTCCCTCCAGCACGTAGCTTTGATCCACTGCACGGGCCTTCGCAGCCTCCATGTCCGCTCTCGGAGTCTCGACAGCTTGGTGCTGAAGTGCTCGTCTTCGGACTACACTGACTCGGTCGAGGAGCTCATCATCGAAGACGCCCCAATTTCAGGTGCTTGATGCTCCGCGAGAACGCGTTGGAGTATTTGCAGGTGGAGATTCTCAATGCCCCAAAGATGGAGCTTTTTGGCTTCGTTTGTATGGACATCAAGAGGTTGAAGATGGGCGGAACTTGCTTTGAGGTACTCTTCTTGCCCCTTAATTATCCTGTTTCCAATGTGATGCTAATATGGTTTTCCCGCAAATTGTTTTGTTCTGTTCATGGAGGCCACAACATTTTATGAGGTAAGTATCTTTATACCATAGAGGCGAGGTTGTTTCATTATTTCTCAGTGTAAGACTTGTCTTTCAATTTCTTTATGCTTCACAGCCGAACAGAACGGTTAGTAGCTTGAGTACTCGGATGCATAGTCTGAAAACATTGGCCATTAGTGTGATCTTCGATGATGATAGCGAGGCAGAGGTCGTGTATGACTTGCTCAAATGTTTCCCTTGCTTGGAAACGTTGGATGTTCGGGTAATTTCTTGTATGCAAATTTAATGTATAGAGGATTTAAAAAAAAAAAAAAGAAATCAAAGTTTAGGGCTCACCTCTATTTTTTTTTTTTTTATTCAGATTGTTTCTTGGATGATCCACATGATGGCGATTCAGGGTATTGGGAGCGGCAGGGTTCCCTTGATTGCCTTGATTACCATCTGGAAAGTGTCACAATGAAAGGTTTTGAAGGGCAGAGCACTGACCTAGGGTTTGCCAAGTTTATTATTGCAAAAGCACGAGTGCTTAAGGAGATGACTCTTCTTTGTGCGTCTACTAATTGGAGAAGAGAATGGGTGGAGAATATACAGCAGCAGTTGTGCCTTGAGAAGAGTGCCTCTCCGGATGTGGAGGTGGTTTTAATGAAAGATCAATATCGAATTGATGAATTTTCAACCTGGAATTTAGTGATTAATGACTGGTAAACTATTTTTTGTACAAAGAATTCATGATCTCTTTTAGTTAATTTAGACTTTGGTTCCTTTCTGTCTTCAATCAAACCTGCAATATTTGCTGATATGGTCTTTGTAAGCTCATTTCTTCCGACAACATATGTAATTTTTGAGATTTGGATTGACCTACCTAACACAAGATGGTGAGGAGAGTAGTGATAGCATGGAGGGATGATGTAAGGGGAAAAAAGTTGCTTTCGCGAAGCAAACGAAAGGTGCTTTGAGGACCTAATTTGGTGCCAACAATCTCAATTATTATCTACAGTGAATTAATTACAACTTGGACTTTATGAGGTCACTTCTATGTGATTCTTATATTTGTTTTTGTTATGGATATCATTATTTATTCATCTGCTACTCACTGCACTAAATTTTATTGGAGCACCTGGAGTTGGTGATGAACTAAACTTCCAGCTTTTGTATTTAAAATTATGAGCCATCCAAATTGGCCAGCCACTGGTGGAAATTTGTGTTTGTAAAATCCATTATTTAAGATGTTCAGTTTTTATCTACTTTGCTGGTCTTTTTACATGGACATCTAGAAGTGATGTTACTATAATGATTATACTTTTTTATTTATCATTTCTACTAGATACAAGGGCATGCCGAACATGTGAGGATAGTTTTAGTTTTCTTTAAATATTTGTGGAATAACCCTGCTAAATCATTGTGTGATTTCTGCATTCTTTGTTTTGTTCGTGAGAATTGCTTGTCGGGAACTTATTTAGTGGACATAACTCCTCTCTCTGTTTCTGATTCAGGCCTCAGCCGGTAGAAGCACGTTAGCCACTTCTTTTACCATGCTTAATGTCAGCTGCTATTTTCAGTTTATTCATATTATCATCAGTGCCTGGACTGTGATGAAGCATACATAAGTGCACATCTGTGACTTCTAAATATCAGAAGGCTAAGAGCCATTTTGTATTTGTGTAAAAATAAAAGAGAGCAGCATGGCTTTTCTTAAAATCGATGTCTTGATTTATCCATAACCATTTGAGTTGTTGGATGAAAAATAACTTTGTCAGTGTGCTTTATTCTCAATAGTCTTGTATTACTTGGTGACACAGAGATCATCAATAATGAGTCTATGACAATGTATTCTGAGATGAAACTTTAGTCATTGTTTGGATCCTATCATACATGCATATTTTTATTATTGCTAATGCAAAAAGAATAAACTTATCTTGCTAAAACCTCATGAGGGGTGATAGCAATTTCTTTCTTTAACCAGAAAGGTTAATAGCTCTTTTATCTCCCATTATAATGGTCATATGGCATGAATATTAGTTGCCAACGATGTCAAATATCATCAAGCCAAAATCATGGGAGCATGTTTGTTTTGTGTATATCTACTTGTTTCATTCAGGTAGCATTAGATGATTCGCATTCTGATTTGTTTTTTTCCCTCCACATTTTGTAGTTTAATTGTGAGTATAATCTGCAGTTTCAGTGGAAATATAAACATCCAAAATTAGTTAAAATTAGTGGCTAAGAAATGCAATTGCCAAGTTAATAAAAATGAAGAGATACTGATGTTGTCACTTCAGGATTTGTGAAAGCCATATGCTTTTGGATCAGCTCTCGTTGGAAGTGATTGCCATGTGCCGATTGGTTTGCTTACTTCTGGCCCAGAGGGGCCGTGGCATGTGAGGACTTTGATAGCTTATTGCTAGCAGCTTGCAGATGAATTTTCTGTTGTTCAGGTCTTGTTTGCACCCAAGGATGAAGAACGAGATGCTATAAAGAGGGTCGAATGCGGGGGACAATCGCGTATGGAGTAGGGCTGAGCATGGATCGGATTCGATCGGATTGAGAGAAAATTTCATCCGACAGAATCTAATCGGGTTGAAAAAATTCAATCCACTGCTGGTGGTCTATCATTCATAAACCGTTTGAAACCGAAGTGAATGATTTATAGCGAGTTCGGATGAATTGTGTCAGTTTGGATTTCAATGTTAATTCAATATTGATTTTAAGTCCAATGTTGATTCACTTAAGCTTATTTATTTTTTAATTAATTAATATAAAAAATTAATTTTAAATAAATTTAAATGAAATATTGAAGTTTAAATGATGTCATTCCAAAATGAAAATGATTTATGAAATGTTGAATCGGTTGGATTCGATTTCATATAGATTAAAAGTGTTGGAATCAAATTCGATCGTAAATAATTGATTTTTATAAATATTAATTATTTTATTAATTTTATTTTTAATCGACCGAAATTGATATTTATCGGATCGGATTGGATAATTTTTTTGGATTTCAATTTTTTGCTCAGCCCTACTACGGAGTGAGGTTTGTCTGTAGGAGTTAAACAGGCTTTGGGTTTTGATATAGCTGACATATAGACTTAGTACACTATGTAGGGGTCCAACTGACACAATTCACTTGACACACAAAGAGAGAGAGAGAGAGAAAACATTTTACAAAGAAGATTTTGTAAAATAATACTTTATATTTTTGTACATTTATTTTGTATTTACTTATGTAAAGCAATCCATTTTGGATTTCTAGAAGCATAATACACTGAACCTCATTTTTGTCATATCAACTATTTATGCAACTTGACCCAAGCATCCGCATTCATTGTTTTTCTTTTGTCTTTCTTTCTTTTTTTTTTCCCTGCAATATAACAGGGAGGTAAACCATCCTAATATATTTATAGAAAACTAATTACAGAATAGGATAAATCAGCCAAAGGAAAAGCAGAGAGAAGCCAGCCTAAAGGAACGTCTTTGCATTCTAAGACTGCTCCAGACAATCCACAAATGAGCAACAATTCTTTGCCAAACAATGCAGAAAGCTGAGGAATATCTGATTATTTCTCTCTTTTCACAAAGTCTAGCGTATTTTAGCCACTAAAATCTCCCAATGAAATCTCTAATTTCTAGGCATCCCGTGCTTTCTCATTTCTTTCCAATAGCCATTAATGGAGAAATATTACTACTTATATTGAAAGCTTGCAAGGCTGTCATGCTATGAAACTTGAGATCCAAATGATAAGGATCTGTTTGGATATTCTTACAGGAATTGGGCTTACTGATGCATCCAGATTAAATCTTCTGAGAGCCCACCAAAGTTCCGGGTTAGATCCTAGCTTGTGGGTCCATTGGGCTGCAGGAATTAAAGAAAGAGTCACAAAGAATTTTTTTTTCTTTTGATTGGATTGGGGATGAGGGGTGTTGGGTTGATATTGATTATGCTCTAAAAGATTTTCTAATCTATGAATCTAATAGAAAATTCAATCCACATCATGTTAGATTACTCAAATAGACAATTCACATGAGAGCATAATCTCCCAACAATAACATGACTTTCTGTAGCAGCTTTCGTTGTCTGTCAAGCCCGTATCATGAAGCAATTGGCAATATATATATATATATTCTTAGCAAGTATTCTAGCCTTCTATATAGCGCATGATCTTTGGTGGACAAATATCGATGGAAAGTTGGTCAATTTTTCATTGACCAACTTATTCATATTTTCATATTTTTTGATGGATAAATTATTTTTCATAGATAACATTTATCTACAAATGAGGAAAGTCTTATCCATCTAGGTGGATAAGTCATTCTCTTATCAGTCAAAATATAATCTTTTATTATTTCTATTTCCTAATATACCTCTAACAATATAACAATATAATAATATAGTAGTATTATAATAATATAATAATATATTATATAATATTATATTATATATAACATAATATATATTATCTTTTATACACAGCATAATACAATGCATTACTATATATTATACAATATCATATTATCAAATAATAATATTAGTGTGCGACGCATGGAGTCACTACAGGAAAACTACCAATTAGCGATCTTTTTTGCCGACGCTTTTGGAAGCGTCGGCAGATCGCGCTGACTTGCCGATGCTTTTAAAAAGCGTCGTAATTCAACGACGCTTAAAAGCGTCGTTGAATTTCATCATTTTCAACGCCGACGTTTTTAGCAAAAGCGTCGTTAAATAAATCAAGTGCCGACGTTTTTT
>KE504640.1:2420546-2450870 GCA_000441515.1 Elaeis oleifera | reverse complement strand
GTTATCATTAACGACGCTAGAAAGCGTCGCTAAATTTATTTACAACGTTTTAAAGCGTCGTTAAAAAAAAATACGACGCTTTTAAAAAGCGTCGGCGCTTTTCGTCTCCACTCAAACATATGCGACGCTTTCGCGACGCTTTTTGAAGCGTCGTAAAGCAAAATAACGACGCTTATTAGCATCGTAAAATGTTTATTTAGCGTCGCCTATTACCATTTTCACCGTCGTAAAGCAAAATAGCGACGCTTATTAGCGTCGTAAAATGCTTTATATAGCGTCGCCTATTACCATTTTCACTGTAGTGAGTGAAAATGCCTTTTATGCCTCAAGATGCTGAAGCAGCATTCATGATGGACCGGTATTTCAGTGATAAATTTTCAACCTATAATCTGCTTCATCATCGGTAATGAAATATTCTTTAATCACAGAATTCACAATCTTTATAGTAAGTTGGGTTTTGGTATATTAATGGCCTGCAGCTTATGCCGATGTATTCTAACTTCCAAAACCCATGCAGTGCTTGAAAGTTTGGCTTGGCCTCATATATGATTGCTACAGAGGAGAAATAGCATCTATTATTGATATGAAGGAAAGATGTTTCGAGTTGCGATGCACAAAGACAGATGCTTCTATGCTAAGTTTTGTTTTGGTGCCAGCAGTGTATTATGATCGCAAATGAAGCAGCTACTACTGGAACGTCGTTGTAAAAGTCTATAGAAAAAATTGTAGTTCTTTTTGAATTCATGTAGCTCACTGCGTGAAGTTTCTTATTGTTGGATTACCTTGTACTGGTAAAGATGACGAACTATGCATTTGCTTTTCCACTTGCGTTTGGGAGACATGTACTGCTTCGAGTTTGGTTTGGCCTGGATAGGTTGGCTTGAGAGCGGAAACAGGATGGAGGAAAGAATAGACATTTTTAATGGTGATACGGAGATGTTCCCAATAGTTACCTTATGCCAGTGGTCTCTTGTTGTTGGCTGGATTACAATGGAAACCGTGAGAAATTTATATGTAATGCATTTATTGTTCTTTTGGGATTCATCAGTTATCCATATATTACAGCTGATGGCAGCTGTAAACTTTCCCTGGAAGAGTCTCTCATTTCTGGTATTCTAAAGAAGTCATCCAGTATAACACTATATTGTTATCGTATACTCAGGCAAAGAAGAGCTCAACAATTGTAAAACGTCATCAAAGATGCCCCAGCAAGGGGATTGGTGGATGGTTTGAGCCATGAAGTCCCATACAGCAACAGCAAAAGAGCAGTCATACATTATCATGATGGTGGATCATACATAGCATGGTCAACGGCCTTTACCATCTCCACGTTTGTGCTCTTCAAGCCTTCAAATCTTTGAACTGTACATAACATGCTTAACATGTTGGTGAATTATGCATAACATGGTCGAATATGCACGATCTCTTGGTCTCCTGGTGCTTCATGATCAGATGATGAAATGCATACATATGAAGATTCTGAATGCTCCAAAGCTGGAACTGCTGCGCTTCATCAATATGAATTTAAGATCTTCAAGCTGAGCCATACTTATTTCGAGGTATGATGAACACAACAATATTTTACCCACTGTTTTAGCTTGCTTGTTATAATAATATTGATGTGGTTCGCATCTCGTTTTCTTCAGTTCGAGCTTTCAAGCGTATGAGAAATAGATGATACAATGTATTTCTTTTTTTTTCTTTTTTTTTTTATGGGTACAAGTTGGGGGCATCCCCGATAAATAAAAAACTGCAAACGAGAGGTATGGAGCTCTAGCTATATCAGCTGAAACCGGAGTTCTTATTTCAAAGGCATTAAAGAAATAGAAGAAAAATCTACATTAATGTATTTCTTCGATGTAAAAGCTCTTGCATGATTACTTCCCATTTTCTTAATGTGCTGACAGAATCAACAACAACATTTTTTCTGTGATCTTCTCTTTATATCAGCGTGCGATTGTTGTTAGCTTGAGTATGGTGTTCCGTAGTCTAGGAACGTTGGCCGTTATATAGTTAATGAAAATGTTCAAGCGCACATGGTTCCTTTCTCATAGAAGCATTGGATATTTGGGTAATTTCTTGTGTGTATACGTGATGTTGTTTGCATTTCCAAAGCTTAAAGTTCACCCTTTGAGATTGCATGTTCCAGATTGTTCATTATAACGGACAACCTGTACTCAACAGGGTCCCCAAATTGCCTTGATCACCATCTGAAATTTATAATGCGGAAAGATTTCATTGGGGGCATGAAGGATTTGCGGTTTGCCAAGTCTCTTATCATGAAAGCATGGGGTTAGTAAGACTCTTATTTACGCAGCTACCGGGACCCAAGAATGGGAAGAGATTAAACAATGTTTTGTTGTCCCTCTTCGGATGCTTTAGTTTTCAGGGAAACTTTGCTCATGTTTAAGCATCTGCATCGGGAGACCCATGCAGAATTTTGGTTGTCTTGAAATGGGATGGGACATATAGCATTAAGGGATGTTTTGACAGGTGATGCCCAAATATGATGATTCTGATAATTATTTTGGTGCAGGCAGTCTTCATTGTCATCTCCCATCCCACGGAAATAGAAATATGCCAACGTTAACGTTCGGACGCGCGCTAACAGTTTTCTACGTGGATCAACTGATTTTCCAGATCAAAAATATAAAAATCTTATAAACTGGGAAGATTGTTGATTAATTCGCGACAAAATTTTTAAAGCGGTCTGTGTTTGGTTTGAGGATGGAAGAGGCATATTATCTCGCTTAGGTGAAATCACTTTGGGGCGAGAAGGGAGGATCAAACTATTCTACACTTATTTACCGGCTGAGTAAATATCTTTTGATTGAGATAATTGGATTGAAAGGAGTAAAAAATGAAGCCTTTAACTTAAAAAAAGTTGCTCATGCGAAGAAGTATTTTAGCCCGCATGTAACTGAATAAAGATAGGATAAATAAATGGGTTACCGTAGCTTAACCCGAGCCAAACGAATCAATGGCTTTAACAATTTCGACCTACTTTTGGCTGTTTCCAACAAAAGAAAGGATTACTTATGGAAGTCAGCCACAAATCAAATGATAAAAAAGATGAAAAGAAGAATCGGTTATGCTTACGAATGCAGAATGGAAATGGTTTTCCGAGTAAGCCCTCAAAAGTAACACCGTAATGTTAAGCCAACAGCCTCTCTCATGGGCTTGCTCTTGGGAGAATCCACTGTTCAAACCCTGTGGTGGCTTGTCACTACCATATTTCTCAGAATCTTAAGCAAGGACTGCTATCCAAACATTTTGATTGTCATAAATTAAACTCTGCAGCATTTTCCTGTTTTCCACAATATTAGGATGCAGCATTTGTAGGATGCCCTTTTAATGCCATGCCATCTATAGAATTTATTATATCAAATGATACATTCCAAGCCTAAAAAACCTCACATGCTGCAAGTCTAGTAACACAGGTCTTGGCTGCCATCGACACTAGAGCATTAAGTTCTTGTATCAAATAAGCTAACATTATCATCATCACCACCATTTATTCGTGGAAGCTACAAATGGACTCATTGCAATTTGTAAGAGAAGAATAAAGCTAGTAAAATAGAAAGCTAGCCAATAGTAGCACTCTAGAACATCCAATTATGGGTTGCTGCTGTTCTCAGTGTTGGTGCTGTTATTGTTGTTCACATCCTCGGAAGCAGCGTTACCACCATCTATGGCCACAAAAGAAACAAGGGTTTAGCAGGACCTTTTTAAATAACATAAAAGAGAACAGGAAAAAAGTCAGATTTAGTAATAAACACTAACATATGCACTAATACCTTCATTATCACTAGATGCATAAACCGAGCGGCGGGAACGAACTTGTTGTTGACGTGTAGGCTAATAGAAATGAAAGAACCAGTCATCAAAAAATTGTTCTGCATTATATGGACAGATGCATTCTGTTTATATATAATGTCAACAGAGTGCATGCGTACATGAAAAAAATGGTTGGTCGCTTCATGCATGCACACCTCAAGGGGATGAAGTGTGGCTCAAAAATGTGATGCATTCGCTGACAAACTTCCAAAGCATGTCATAGTACACATGAATGTCAAGCAGTATAAAAGGCGGCAAAACATTGATACCTGCAATTTAGGCCGAAGTGCCTCAAGGGGTCCTTTGGGCTTGTGAGGTTGCCCTCCTTGCTGTTAGTATCAAGCAAAGCAAATTTTGAGCTAAAATAACATTGAAATAGACCTAGAAAATTCAAAGCTAGCAACAAACTAGGTATATCTGCAAAGTTCAACGTGTACCTTTCCTAAAGCCCAGTCAGCAGAATCAAAGTAAGCACGTTCATGGTCCTGGAGAAATTAATTTTCTGTGATGTTATTCCTTAATAATGTAAAAAGAAAAGCAATCATGTGTTTGCTAACTTAATGCATCTATATTATATGAAGCAATAAATAGATGACTCTAAAGGAAAAGGGTTGCTACCTTCGATATGAGTGGTGGTTTTTTCAGTAACATTCCTCCATATTTCTTCTTTATTACTTCCTCCTGCAAACAAGAAAGTCACGTAACAACCCTATGGGTATAAGATATGACCTTATTGTACATAGCATAGCTCAAAGCATTTTACCAAGATGTCACAAAATCCCAGACATACACAGAAGCAATGCAGGCAATGCATGCATCAAGTATCAGAGCCAACTGCCAAGAAAATAATGGAGAAAAGAAAAAAAAGGGCATAATATCACCTCCTCTTGGGATGATGGCATGGCATTCTCTTCAGTTTGGTCCAAGATTACAGGGCCCTCGTCAGAAGCATCTCCATCAACCTTCTCTTTGACATTATTGTCTGTCGATAACTGCTCACTGGCTTCAGCAGCCTTCATGTCGGACATAGTGTGCTCAAATGTCCTTCAAAGACAGCTGTAATTGAAAATGTTTGACAGCATGTCTAACAATTCTAAACTTAAGATAAACTGTTGATTTAATTCTAAAATGAACAATTCTCTATAATACTTCAGGTGATTGGCCAGAAATGAATACTTTGTGAATGGAAGGACATGTCTCTCAAGAAAAAACATAAAAGATGTCTATAGCAAGATAGAGACTTGGATTTGAGCAAAAAGCAGAATGATTCAGAGCCATAGAACATAAGAAGAAAGATTGTACAATCACTCCTCTGGCAGCCTAATCATGTGTACAGTCTTAATTATTATTGCTAATATGAGAACAAACTTCATATTCATAGAAAGAATTGAAGAATAAAAATACATATACAAAAGACTTATCAAGCTCAAGATGGATCTTTGGAATCTATTGTTGCTCATCTTCTATCGTTGCTATCCATTGGTTTGTTTAATACGTTCATGCAAACTTCTATTCAGTTCAACTCAAAATCATATCCAGCATATGCATATCACCCTAGTATCTGCTCTTTAGTGTCCAACATTCTGATCCACACGGAATACCAGGTTTCCAGCAAATTTTTCTAGCATTTCTTTGATGCATGGATTGACGATTCTGGACAGTCCAAAGGCTCAACTCTACTTATAAAGGAGAACCTCTTAGTCTTATAATTTAAGGATCATATATATAAACCATCCTTGGATATTAAAATTCTGAAATTACCACATCCAATCTACTGCAGCTAATCTGCATTATTACTGTATATTCTGGTCCTCGTACTTTCATCTTATAGAATTGCATTAAATTTGTCTCCTGTGCCTTTAATCTGTGCTTCAAAGGTACTATGATTCACTATATCAGGACTTCTAACCCATCTCCTTCGTCTAGACACTAACCGTGTTGAGGAAATTGCAGAGGTTTGCTCGCTGGTTGCATCAAGTTCAACACTGCTGTAAAACGCAGTCATGTAGGCGCCTAGGCACTTGATTTGGCCAGGCTGTCCAGGCTAAGCCTGCTTTTAAACACACATCTTTAGGGCCTGTTTGGATAATCCTCTGCGGTTCAGCAGGATCACAGGACCAAAGGCCGGGCCAAGCCAATATTCATAGAATTCTCAAGAATAGCTTCAGACTGGGCTGGCCCGAATCCCATAGAGAGGAAAAAAAAGGCCTGCTGAGGTCTTTTTTTCTCCCTATAGGAATAACTACGAAAGTTCCAATTAACATAGGCTGGGCCAGGCCTTATGTTCTGTGATACTATAAATCCTATTTTAAATCCTAAGGATACAACATAGTTAGAAAAGGCCTTAAGGGTTCTTTTCCGATTTATTTCCTATTTGAGCCCCATATGGGGTATGTGGGATGGAGCAAAAGGCCTATCACCAACCAAGTAGCAGCCACTGAGCTGAGCAATGCCTACTAATAGGTAAAATAGGAGTTCCAAGTGGCAGTGGTGGCTGCAATGTTCAGCACCACTACCAGGTTTACATTTTTTTTCTTTCTTCTCGAACCAATCACATCTTCTCATTCGTCTGATTTTTATTCATCTCTCCTACTCTTACCTCTTCTTCATCTGGCATTTTCCAGCTTTTTACTAATTTCAATTCCTTTATTCTGCTTGCCTCCTCCTCCCTCATGGTTGGCTATGAACCTGCAACCCATTGGCTGCTGATTCCTGCCCCCCTCCTCCTGCTTCTTGCTATGTGCTTACTACCCAGTTGCATTCTGCAGTCTGCTGGCTGCAGTAGTGGCAGCAATGCTGTTGTTGGTCTCCTTCTAGAGGAATTTGATCTTTGGACTTTTTCAATATGAAATTTAGTTTCAAAATGCTGTATATGGTGAAAAAGAGTGTATATATGACATGTGTACATGCTATTTAGCATATAGTTAAGTATACGCATTAAAGAAGTCTGGAGGACTTTCATCCCTAGGCAGCTGCCAAAGCACTGCACCCACCTAGGCTATACAAGGGGTCCATCCACCTGATCTTGCTTAGGAATAGCCTTGGTTCGACAACAACCATCCTATCCATCATTGTCATTTAGGTTTCATGGACTGGATTTGCCCTCATTTGCCTAAAGCAAGGTTTGTCATACCACCTCATACTACCCAATATGGGACATACGGTAGTGTATCATACTACCATACCATACCAAACTGCATACCAATACTGTAATAGGATGGTATCTGTATGAGATCTGGTATCAAGATAGCTAACCTTGGCCTGAAGTTTTATTAGCTAGGAATTTGGCTCCCAAGATTAAAAGGTTGACATGAAGCTGACAACCAATCAAAAATATTGACTCACTCTTTGCGTGATATCTTCTTGACTCAAGAGTTGTCTTCGTAGTTGATCCCCGAATTTTGACAAAAGGCTTGAGTGAGAATGATGATGCTTATGCCTAGAAGTGGAACCATCATTTTGGCAACATACATGCATACCAAATTTTGAGAAAAGGCTTGAGTGAGGATGATGATGCATATGCCTACAAGTGGAACCATCATTTTGGCAACATACATGCATAAGGCATTTTTTATTCCCAAATTTCTTGGATATTTACAGGAAGCATATCTGAAGCAAAGAAAAGAGGTGTTGCACGAGATTTCTTTTTTTTTCCTTTCTTTTCGGAAATCAAAGCACATGGGTTCGACATGAATATATGTATACCACATGACCATAACCAAACGTCTAGATTTTATATTTCATACCAACTTTTTTAAGTCTTCTTTGTCCCTCAAGTACCAGGATCTTTGTTGAAAGTCCTCTAAAATCCTGTGCCATCATTTATCACCCAATAGATTATCCAACAATAACAAGAAGGAGAAAAAAGATGAAGATTGTACCATTTGGTTGGACTTAAATTTTGGTTAGCCAAGGTAGTAATTTTTATTTAGGTACCTCAATAACATCAGAGATGGGAATACTTGGCAAGTGAAGATCAATAAAGCTAACCCCAAATAGTTGATCAATAAAGCTTAACCCCAAATAGTTGAGAAAAGGCTAGATGGTTATGGTTTAAGTTCTCCAATGGGATAATGCAATCAAATGAAGCCTGAAAACTAGACAAAATCTTATACTGGATCAAGTGGCCTTCATGGAGCCCAATCAATGTTTAAAGGTTATGTTTGACCTAAATTTAATACAAAAACTATCTGGACCAAATGGTTCACTCACTGAAGCATCCAGATCAAATAACTTCCCTGCTTCAAGCAAACCATCCCAGTCATTGTGGACAAAAGTTATTGTAGTAAGACTTGTTTAGCTCTATCAAGCAGGAAAGACCGAGAAAGGTTTCCGTAAGTGGTAGAAAGCTAGACGCAAGAAAAGAAGGGGAGAAAGCTAAGTTATGGGCATCATTTACATCAATATGAAATCCAATTTCAGATAACATTTATGAAAAAGAGGAAAAAAATATAAGAATGTAAATTTTCATTCGGACAACAATCAAGGGAAGGTACTACATGAAATCTACCAGATTTCCACCATAGAAAACTATAACTTTTAATGGTAACAGATGCCCTTGGGCATTTGTTATGAACAAGAAAAATGCAATGGGGCATTGCTTGGTCGCCCTATCAATTTTTTATGCCATTGTGACTCTAGGATGGAATGTCATGATTCAACCACCCTCAGCGAATCATGCTAGCTCCTATAAGTTGCACCAATCCCCTCATACCATGTTAGCACAAGGAACTAATGGGAGATTGAACTAAACCCACAACATTACACTAAAATAACGTCCTTGTTTCTTAATGACATGTCGATATTCAATTAGAGGTTCAAATTTGACACCAAGAGATTTGACTTCCTAAGTTTTCCCCAACAGCCTATGTTTCATTATATGAGTTACTAATTATCTTTAACTCCTAATATAAACAATTTTATAAATCTATCATTTATGCTTCAACCAAAGTAAATATCGACCACTCATATGGTGACAAAAAAAGGAACTCATGCATTACATGGGTGGATTAGCAATTGAGATAGATCATGAGTTATTTTGTGAGAGCAATTTAAAACAAAATCAGTTGTTAATTTAGTAGGGGAATATCATCTAAATTGATGCCTTAGGGCATCCTTTAATATTTCTTGCTTCCAATGTTGTTAGAAATTGACATATTAAATTTTCACAAAGAAAAATAATGGCCAGGTAAATTTAGAAAGCCAAATAACCCAAATCATAACTTCCCATGTTAGATAGAAGTCTTAAATTACTGAATATATTTTCTACAAATACAGAATTACGGTCTCACAACATAAGAATTAAGATGAAAGAAAGGAAGAAGACAAATCAAATATATGTTCCCTAAAAATATATGGATATATGAATTTGTGCAACCTTTCTATTCCTTGAGATTTCTCTACAAATAGCCATGAAAATTTTTCAAAAGAAATGTTAATTAAATACAAGAGCTATACCGAGCCATCTAGTATTCTAGTTGCACTGACACTCGTGAGAATCTCAATGATGATCACCAACACTAAGCTCACTACCAATCAAACTATCAAATATTGCTGCTTATTGATTCGTTAGCTCATCTTAATGTGTTTCAATTCAACATTGGATGAAGATAATTAATCTATCTGATCAGAAATGCAAAATCCATTTTGCAATCCAAAAATGACAATACTCAACAATTTTAGCCCCTTCATGGACCATTTACTATGATGAATAATCTTCAGGAATCTCTTCATCCTCCATCATGGGACTCGTGAGTCTAGGTCACATTTTAGCCTTTTTGCACTTCTACCCTCATAGATTTACAATCTGATCCTGGTCAGTGCTTCTTTGTTAAATAAGACATGTCAGAACTATCCCTATTCAGATCTTTAAAATAGGAAGGCCCCAGTTTGCAAAGAAACTACTAAAGTGCAATATTCATTACTCAATTGATGCAAGCTCTCCTTATTTCAAAAGTTATTATATTGCTAAGTGATTGCTTTAAGAAATTATCCATCTTTGATCCACTGTATCAAGAATCACCATATGATGACAGTATTTATAGGTCATAGCTTTGCGAAATTGCACACCTTCCATTTTAAACTATCAATATGGTTTGATGCCAGTTGATGCACAACAGAAATGAGAAACAGGGATTTAGTCAATTCTATGATCAAAGAATCTATGATTACATAGACTCCAACACGTTACCAAGAAGCAATGGCCTTTAAAGCCAACATGTCCAACCTGTAAGATCCACAAATTTCCCCAGTTAAGAAGCTATTCTGATCATCTGAATTTTCCTACAACTATAGAATGTGGTACTCATTGCTTAATAAGGTGAGAAAAAGGATAAATGCAAAAAACACAATCCAAAACATTTCTTTTCTTATACATATATCTTTGAGTTACAAACAAACAACTCGATCAAGTGTACAAGAAATTGCAAGGTCATGCAAATAGTTACCAGTTGTAAAACAAGCCTATTGATCTAACTCATGGTCCATTAAATTGGCCAACGTCATTGATGGCTACCAAAGAAACACCAAGTCACCAAAAAAATGAATTAAAACTCTGGACTGACATAATTATTATCTCATATTTGCGATCACAACAAACAAAAAAATGCCCAGAAGTTTGCTACAGTGGTGTCCCACCTTGGGGGATCTGGATCACTAAGCACTTAACCAACTAACCAAGTGACGTAACCCGATTTACACCACCAATTGGTAATAGATGCATAAATTTTTTTACCAAGAAATAAATAAATAAAGATAGCTCGGAACTCAATCTATTGTAGATTTCATTTAGATCTCCACGATACCGCATTCTCATATATCAGTTTCTGGGGATGCAACAAAAAAAAACCAATAAATTTAACCTGAAATCGAGCATATGGATGAACAAATCCCTTGCGATCCACATTCACTAAAATAACAGAAAGCCCGTGTAAGAATCACCAGGATTTCCGATTAAATCCATCGAGAAATATGTTTCCTTTACGAGATGGCATCAAAGATTCCAAACTTGCTCTTAAAAATCGTTTAAGAACAAATTTCGAAGGAAAAAGTTGGACGTTGAACACCTCGCGATGGGATGAAAGACTTTCTCTCAAATAAAACAAATCAAAAATAATAAAAATTTAACTACTACCAGAAGGCACGGACGCCATCTATGAACCCCAAATCAAGCAAGAAATCAGCATAAACGCCCACGAAGACAACGAAAGAGCAAATTTTACCTCCGATAAGAAGAATCAGCCTGCAAAGATCGGGGAGAGAGAGAAAGGGGAAAGAGAGTTGGGGATGGACTCTGGGAGAAGAAGAAGCTGGGAGATTTTTATTATTTCCTTTTTTTTCCCAATATAGCGTGACCCGTGCGGGTTCCAAAGATCCCTCAACGATAAGATTCGAAAGAAATAATAGAAAGGTGACAACTCTGGCGATGCTAAGACCAACATAACGCGCTCGAGCACATGAATTGGCTGGCTGAAAGGGCACAAGCACTCGATGGATTGTTCTGATCACGCCAGCTGGTTGGGTCCGGGTATTAAATATTTGCCAGGTGATTTCGTTCATTGTTTTTTTTTAGGATAAACTATACTTTTCACTCTCTAAATTTAAATATCTAAATTTTAAAAGTTCAAATTTGGTTTCCGTCGTTACATCATTGTTTTAATGTCATTTTCTCTCCAATTCGAATCACTTTCTTTATTGTTGATTTCTACCGGCCTTAAAAGAAATTATGTAGCTAACAAATCATAAAAGTGCACCGGAGCATTGACATCTCCAATTTTCTCTAAGTTTCTAAATTTAAACCTATTTGTTTATAAAATTGGTCGATGTACTACTACTGTCGGAGCATTTCTTGTAATTTTCTCTAATGATATGTTATCAAAATAATTAGATATTATAATATATTATTAATAAAATAATGTTTATATTAAATGATTTTGTATATGGCTGTACATAAAAGCAAGATGATGATTGTTATCAGTGGTGCAAGTGCCCTCCATGAGAGTTTGTAATGTGAAAAATTACATGGGCATTATTTTTTTGTTCATTAAAATAGCGCTCTAAATCTTTCTATGGATTTATATGCAAAGAAAACATTTAGAATCATGTCAAGATGAATGGAAGCACCGCATTTATAATTTTAAGCGACAACACCTAATGAAATATTAAATGAGTGATTGTAAAGTAAAATGTGTTAAAATTCAATTTACCATAAGTAAGTTTTTTTTTTTTGGTAGAATATGTTATGGTAAGTTGAGTCATTCAACTATTGGACAAAATTTGTTTGATCTGTCATGCATATTTGTTAAGCCGAGAACCTTGTTTAGATATATCTTTTGATAATCCAATATGTAAGGAACAAAAAAAAAAGGAAATAGAAAAGAAATGTCTTAGATTGATAGCTCTTTGACTCTTAGCCAACACATTATAAAAGAACGAAAACAACATTAAGCTGTGCTGTGATGGGAGATGGATAATATTCCTTACTTTATCGGACCTTACTTCAAACTGCCATTATAATTATCTTATGTATCAATCATTTGCATGACTCCAACATCTAGAGTAACTTTCTTATTGTTTCATGGGGCAAATTTAATCATGGGCAAGGATAATTATGTTTATCTAATTTGCTAAGCTGTCAATATTCTCACCTAATAGAAAGTTAAGTCTCACTTCTTTAAAGCAACTTTTTCTAGTTGATTTTCCACCATTTTTTTCTTTTTAAATTTAAACACATGCATACTTTTTCATCATAGTTTTTGATGCTAACTTTCTTAGTTATTATCTCCACAAACTTCTCGTATATTCTTTACCCTTTTTATTGTTAGATATTTCGAAATATTCCCACTGCAAGCTATTACCACCGCTCTTGCTTTCCACCCATTACATGATCTCACTAATACAAGAGGATGCTTTTGGTAATAATCAGCATTACTAGATTGGTATTATGGATCTAATACCCAAAACTCCATCCTCTTCCAAGAGTATTTGTCTTGGACATGAATAGAATAAAGTCAGATTTCTAGTCCAGGTGGGGATGCATGGGCACTCCTCTTGTTATCCATGGTACAAAGATATGAGAAACAAAATTGGTGGCACTTTTTCTATAATTTTTACATAATTAATATTATTTTTTCTCTCCATATTTTGCTAGTCAATTTCATATCCTTGTCCTTTAAAGTTTGATGTTATGGACGCCCATAGATAGCTTGGGATGTAATCTTGATATAGCTTGAAGCTCAAGCATGTTAGGCAAGCATCCTAGACGTAACATTCCTCGGAGCTTTTGATATTTTGTAGTCACATAGCCACGCACACATGATGGATTCACAAAAAAGGATGAAATATACTGCCTAGCTAGCTTGATTCCTGACTTCTAGTTCCTTTCTTTATGACCTTTCTACATATTTTCTATATAGTTTTCCCAATATAATGCATGGAGGTTATGATCTGTCTACACCTCTCGATGCCAAGAAGCAACTTTAAACATTGGATTTATACTGCTTGACAAACTATTTAGTCGATTAGGTTTGGACTAGACTTAGAATGCAGTGAGTATTTTGTTCCTTTTTGGTTAGTGCAGTAACAGTTATTTGTCAGTCTACCGAACCATCCAACTCTTACTTGTCTATTATATCTTGGCAAAATAAAATCTTCAATTAAAAGGAATCAACAACCAATAAGAGCACCTAATACATAAATATTATTTTTTTTAATATTATTTCAGGTGATGACCCACAAATAAGTATCCGATTCATGTCAATCCATAATTGATACATGATTTGCTATAGTACATTGTTTTCCATACTATAGCACGTAACTTGGATGGGTGCCAAGCTAGGCTTTACACGGATATATGACAATGCTACCATTCATCTTAATTGAATAGAAATCGTTACGGAAGTTTTTTTTAATGAAATATTATAAATTTTATTTTCTAATTTCTTGATCGTATTCAAGAATTGTTTGAATGGGCTATTTTATCAAAAAAAAAAAAAAAACCGCAAACATGTTTCAGCAATTTGAATTGCCCACTTTGAGAAAGCTGCCAAGAAACAATGGAAAATCTGGCACTAGGGGTAGCTGGAAGAGACTTATCACTCTGTTAGAGCTGTACTCTATCGTAACCAAGCGAACAAGATCACACACCACCGTATATCGTTATGAGCTGTAAGGGCCATCAGTAGCCGCTGTCGGCAACGTGAAACGTAACCGACCCATGTAAATCTTTCTTGCACCACCTTTCCCAACACCCACGCGCACACACCTCACTGAAACGTGCGACCCACACCATGTGACTCCCCGTGTGAGTATTATTAGCTTATGATGCTGGCATTAGGGTGGGAAACTGGGTATTTAAACCATTAATTGCTCCTGGATCTTTTATTAATACTACTCGGCCCGCTGAGCCAACAACTTCTACTACCACCACCCTCTAGTACTATTGTTTTCCTGTATGGTGCCTTCTATTTTTTTCCGGTGTCTCCAATTATTATTTATCCCACTTTACGTATCATATCGCAATCTCTAAAATATCGAACTGCGTTGGTATTGTAAAGGAAGTAGCCTATTGCAGATGGGAGTGACGTATTAGAAATATGCGCGTTCCGCTCTCCGTCTCCTCATTTTGGTTATCTATTCATTTTATTTTATATTTATTACTTTATTATTTTTGTCGACGAAGGCCGGAAGGCAAGAAACCACCAACTCCCCTCAACCGCTCCCTCCTCTGCCTTCCCCGCTCGTGAGGAGGACTTCTCTTCCGACATCGTCACCCGACGTCTCTTTTAATCTTGGTGGCCTCGGTTTGCTTCAGATCGGCGCTTTCTTTAGGATTTATATATCTCTCCTCCCCCAACCACTCGATTCCTCGTGTCGATGAAGTTTCTTCTCTGATCCCGCCGGAGGTCTCGGAGGAAGGAGAAGAATCGCTTCTCCTCAGAGGTAATCCACTCTCATTATCTTTTCCTCTTTCGTTATTTCTTCCATTGTAGGTTGTTTGGGTTTTGATTCTTCTCTTTCTTGATTGATTCTTGATTCTTGATGCGCAATTCAGAGAACATGGAGGTTTCTGGCGCTGTGACTCCCGGACAGGTATGCAGTTCTTTCATTTGTTAGGGAACGATGATTGGATTGTTCGAGTAGTTGATGAGGAAGGAGATCAATTTATCATTTTCTTTGCTTTTGAGATATATTAGATCAATTTTACATCTTGGGTCGGTTTTGGAATTTTTGCCGGATTTGGAGTGGGTTTTGATTGTGATGAGCTACTGCTGTCGGCAGATTTGTGAGTCTGTCCTGAATGTGGTAACCGGTAATCATTAATTTTAAGCAGGATCGTGGCCTGCACCATTTAGCTGCTCGATCAATTCATTTGGCTGAATCGATTTCTTCTTTCATTTATCTTCTTTTATTCTCCCTTTTTAGATTGACGATCATGTCTTTTGTCTGATGGTGGCTTTTTGTGGTCGACGTGGAGGTTTTTGACTTTTGAAATGAGGGAACAACGAGTTCTGAGCTGCATTACCCATTGGCATAGAGTAGTTGGGTGATTCTTTGGACCATTCCCTACCATCGGGTGTATGGACACTGTCCATCTTTTTGGTTCGTGTACACTAGTCAAGAATATTTGAGACAACAAGAGATATCATATTATTTCCATCCAACTAAACCTCTGACATGGTGCCAGTCAAACCACGGTCTACGCCTTCTTATTCATTTCTGTCTGTTTACTATGCCTTTCGGTGTGGTAAATAAATTGGGGAAACTTTACAGTGATCCTTAGGGAAGGGATGAAAAGAATCAGAATGTTCTCACCTAGTCATTTAGGAGAATCTTTGTAAAACTATTATTTTGAGGGCCAGGAATGAAAATTTGATGAATCTTAATTTGGCTCTTTTTGCTTACTGAATATGGAGTTCCAAGATAGAAAGGCAACATCTTTAGAGAAAGGCTATTGTAGCAACGCATCAGATGGATGAGGGAGTCAAAAAGGTTTTAACTGCTGCATTCCTATATCATTGCAAGCACGTGCTGTGCTGACCGCTGCCATTTGCAAGTGAAATGTCTTTTTAATTATCAGGTAACCAATCAGTGTCTGGAGAAATATTATCAGTGTATTTGCAAGTGATAGTAAGTCAAGCTTTAGTTTTCAAATGGAAGAGCTCAATCTGATTTGCAGTTGTGTGGCCTTGGAGAAAAAGGAAGTAGAATAAAATGATTTGGTGACAAAGTTACCAATTTTGTCCTTGTAGAAGCGTTTAGGGGAAATGAATAGTTGATTTTAAATTTTCTGAGCTGGTGGTTACTTGCAAGAGATCTGAGGGAGACTGCCCACTTTACTATAATATTTGTTCTTTTGCTCTTGACAAGTCAGGAGTCTTCTTGTTTGGCAGTTCTCTGGTCATCTTAGATGGAAGTGTTTAGTCCTTTTGACACAACATATATTCTTTGGGACCATAATGATCTTTATTTGTGATTTACAGTCCCTTAGAGAAATACTTATATCAAGGTTCAGGGAAAAGCTTTTGTTGTAATTTTAAGATGACCACAACCCTTTGATCCTCGTGCACCTCTTAGGCTCTTAGAGTAAGGGAGCTTGGATACTGATTTTTTTGAATTCTTGGTGGATGGTGGGAGACTAGATCCCAAAATCCCTTAAGTAGATGTTGGACATTGCTAGAGAACTAGGTTGCAAAAACTCTTACCCTTGGGGGTGCATGAATTTTTTTTTTTGGTTCTCTCTGTATCAGGTTTTCCCTTTGGTTTTGTGGAATCCTTATGCCTTGTAAGTTTCTTTTTCTTCTTCTTTTCTGAAAAACTTATATTTCTTTATAAGATTCCGGTTTATAGGAATATTAGGAGATGCTTTCTTTCTGCACATTGATTATATTCACCTTGGCTTTTCCAGTATAAAAATTTCTCTTTGAAGTGAAAATCCAGTGCCTATTCTAATTCAGATATATCTCATATCTCTTTCTAGATGATTTTAACTACCACTGACCTTCTTTCTTTTTTTTTCTTTCTTGCTTTTGCAGGTTTCATTTTTGCTTGGCTTTTTCCCTGTGTTCATTGCATGGATATATTCAGAAATATTGGAGTACAGAAAATATTCCTCTCCTACGAAAGTGTAAGATATTTATTATAGAAGCAAGAACAAATTATAGAAATTTATCATTCTTGAATCTTATTGTATTAATTTGAGTAGGCAGAACAGACAATTATGATTAGATATGCAGAATTGGAAGTCTCATATCTATGATTTTGGAGGTTTGAAATTTCTGTTGCTAATCATTCTAACAGGATAGTAGCCATTATATTGTCCACTCTAGTTGGTTAACAAAATTGAATACAAGTATAAAGACAGGCACCATTAATTTTGTTGTTTTTGATGAATTTCGTGTCTGGTGTACCTTGCATGTGATTTAGAATAAAAAGTTGTTGTAGATATAGGAGATATGAAAACAAGAAGATAAAAAATGAAAGATCTGATACAAGAATCATTGTATGTGCAGCCTGAGTGAATATAAATTTTGAATGATGATCATTTTAGATGTCTTTGGTAATTTTCTTCTTCTTTAGATTATTTCCTGCACAAAATTTTTGCTATCTTATCTATCCATTCAAATTGATGTGAGATATGCTCTGGTAACAAGTTGTTGACCTTGAATGTTTACATATGTGTATTGACAATTAGTTGCATCTTATTTGTATTATATGGGGTGCAACTCTTGAGCGGCACTATCCAGTCTGCAAGGTAATTCCTTTCTCAAACAACTTTTATGCAAATCAGATGGATCAAGCTGCACTAGATCTCTCAAGACATAAGATATTATTCACAAAAGACAGGACTAAGGTTGAGAGAATGCTTTTTTTTTTCATGTTACATTGGAAGCATCCATTTGAATAAGCCCAACATTAATCAATCAACATGGGTCCAAGCCCAAATTTTAGACCTTCTCTCAGCAATGCCTTTTTTTTTTCAGTCATTCAGATGTAAATTTGGTTGAATTGGGAAATGAAATGATCAAGGAAGATGATCGTGCTGTTTTGCTTGAAGGAGGGCTATCAAAATCATCGTCTGCAAAATTTCAGAATGCTTCTGTGCGGTCAAATTTATTCAGGTTGTTGACAATATAAGTTAGAAGAAAATTTCACTAAAATTTTATGACCCATAAGTTGTTGAAATTTATGTTTTCTGACATTGTTATGTGCTGTAGGTTTATGACAATGGATGAGTCTTTCTTGCTTGAAAATCGAGCAATACTAAGAGCCATGTAAGATTCTTCAGCATATATTTTAAACCTCTGCTGAATAGATCAATTTCCCTAGGGTGCCAATCAGGTCAGGGCAGGTCAGATACGGGTCGGTTAGATACATGTTAGGTCAAAAATCTATCAACTTGAACCCGACCCACAATGTGTTGAATCAAGTTAAACAGGTTACGCATTGCCACCCCGAAATTTTTCCTTGTACCTGGATCTGGATTAATTCATAACCATTGTGCAGGTCAGAATTTGGGTTGACTCTGGCTTACTTCTACATCTGTGATCGCACAAATCTGTTCTCAGAATCTAAGAAGGTCTTTTCTTGGACTTTAATTTGAGTTTATTGTAGACTAAATTGGTTATACAGCTTTTTTTGTACATGTATGATGTTGTATTGTGCACAAACCAATTTTGCACAAGAATAAAACTAGAAACTTACAGTCTGTTGGTGCATGATTCCTGACACTAGATACATTTGTCCTTTGTTTCTAATGCCCATTCAACATCAGAAAATTCTTTTGATGCTGATGTGCTTGTCATAGCAACCTAGAGTCATTCCAGAAAAGCTATATGAAACAAGGGTTGAGTAATTGGTGTTCAGTAATGGGAAACATTTCTTAAGTTCTCTAACAAACTTGATTCTTTTTACCAACTATATGATCCAGCTGCGGGCTTTTGTCTATAGTTTAATATTAACACATTATGATGGTGATCCTGATCTTGGACCAAAACCTGGTCATGGTGATGATGCCTCAGCACTTTGAGTAATATCTCTGTTAACCCATAAGAATCTTAATTATTCTACTATACACTTATATATGTTCCTTTAAAATGTGATCCTTCATTTTGGAAATTTGGCTCTTTTTTACACTTTCAGATGATTGAGAGCCAACTGAAATGACCACCTGGATTGGCTCCCAAATTTAGAAGGCCCATTTGGAAGAAGAGAAAAAGAAAAATATATGCAAACCAGATTGACTCAGTAATAAAATTGCATATTAGTCACTAAAATGTAATTAACCTATGGTGTGATCATTATCAATAGCCATCTTTGGGTTCATATGCAAATATTTCTACACCTATTATGATGCAACGATTTTGAGCTTATCTAGACTTCTGTTCATATAACAGTACACTGTGACCAATTGTGTCATTTTCCTATTTTTCTTGCTAAAAATGTGGTCAGAAATTGTGAACAATTTCAAATCCCAGTTGTTCTCATAGATATATTTGCTGCAAATTGAATTATGATCACAAGCTGCTTCAATTTTCTCATTTGTTTTAAATAGCACTGAACTCATCTGATTTTATTGTGACCTTTGGCTTTTTCAGAATTACAGCCGCGACCTGTTCTTTTCTTTACATTCTTCTTATCATAGCTTCAGCCATGACTTCTCTTAAGAAGCACAATGACAAGTCTGCATTCTCAGGAAAATCCATACTTTACCTAAATCGTCATCAGACTGAGGAATGGAAAGGATGGATGCAGGTTGGTGACTTATCATTCCTCCCATTTCTTGTGCTCCTTCTTTGATGGTAAATTAATTGATCTTGGACTTAGTACCATAAATCCTACGGTGGCCATTTTGACTTACGAATATTTACACTACCTTGTACTCTTTTATGCTTATCCTCTTTATTAAATATTTTTATCATGCTCAATTTAATGATGAAAAGGATTCCCTGCAGGACTAGGTAAAAAACTTGATTCAGTTTTTTCTGCCTTCTTAATCAGTTGCACATGTTTAATGCTGATTCGGCCGAACTGACACTTCTACTCTTTAAGTTAGTAGAGTTAGTAGTGATTGCCTTTGTTTATGAAACAAAGGGTATTTATACTTTTGGTTTAAAAAGATGTTTATCTGTTGAAGGAGGAAGGGGATTAGTGATTTGCAACTTAAAATAGCTGACTTATTCCTTTCCAGGCAAGGGATGATGGAAATAGGGAAGAGGGGACAAAGATAGTCTTTTATGGGGAAAATAGGATGATTTTGGGGTGTGGCATGGGCTAATGGTGCTGATTGTCTGGCCATGTCCAAGTAGTTCTTTGGTAAGTTTTATTTTCTGTGTTGTTTTCCATCAACATAACCATTTGGAATAAGGGCTACAATGTGATCCAAAAGCCATGGAATTATAATGGATGTGCCTGTCCAGAGCAAAGAAATAAAGAGAGGAGATCTTGGAGATGCAAACTATATATTTGGCTTATGATCTTTATTTATTTATGTAAAAAGTGTGGTGATAATTAAGGAATGTATGTACCCAAGAATGTTCAGATTTGCGGAGGAAGAAGCAAAGACATAAAGCCTTGGGGAGTTCAAAAAACCTATACTGTGATGAAATATATTAACTTTCTCTTTTCTTTTCATAGTTTGATTTTCAATCTGATGCGGTTTTGTTGCACTCTAAAGTCTAAACATTGGCATTATGGTTATAATGTGATTCAAAAGGGACCATATATTACTCAAAGAATGTGCCTTCCAAGAATGAATCAAGCACAATAAGATATCTTGGAGTGTAGTTGCATGAGTTGACACTTGTCTATTTTCAAAAACATGGCAGGCCTGAAGGGAGGTATGTATCCCAAACCATTAGGAATTTGGAGGTAGAATTGAGATTGAAAATGCTAGGGAGTAAAGAAATCTACAACCCTACATGGTGGATTTGAGAGTTGGCTAATTCATATTCAACAGGATAACACCGATGCCTTTAAGTTGCAGTGCCTGATGGTGATGGGAGATTGCATGCCAATAATTCCTAGATCTCCTTAATGCAATCACTTGTGCAAGGATTGTTTCAATTGAAATACTTGTCCAGTGGGTTAACTGTGGTTTTATCAAAATAATTTTGACAAATTTCAATATTTAATATTAGAAAAAATTGGCAATGTCAGAGGAAATAGAATTGAAATCCAATATGTTGGAGCACAATAAGATGAACTGCAAATTATCCTTTGTAAAATGGTTATCCTACAATGAGAGCATACCAATGGTTCCTTGTTCTTGTTCATGAGATGGCTTAGTAAATTTATCTAAGATAGTTACTAGTAAGGTTCGCCGTCTCGGTATCGGACTTGTACTGGAACCATCTTATTATGATGTTGATACACGATACAGTATGAGACAGTGAGGCATACTGAGTGTTGGTATAGTACGAGACTGCGTATTGGTTTGGTACGGTATGGACCGGCAAAGCTTGGTTATTAATGTTAAGATGGATGTCAATAAAATACTCTAGGATGACAAAAAAACGTGCATCATGAAGGAGGACGATACTGTATATAATTAGAGTAAGGCTGTCATAATTTGCAAGTTAACCATGCAAATTTTACTCCTGTTATGAGCACTAATATGGAGCAAAACGTAGCTGAGTCATGCAACACCATAATTTGATGGTCAGCCCCTGAGACTGTTTTTATGTATGAAGGGCAACATATGAATATGGAAAGCCCCTCCCATTTTCTTAAAAGCATAGCAAGAAATGCACATAGCTTGATCAAGAGAAAGCCCTTTCAATTATCTATGAAGTAGCGGACATGAGTTAAAAAAAAGCCTTATGATACCTAGGTTCTAAAGCACATATATTCCCCAAAGCAGCTATTGTTGTATGCAATACATACAGGACACTGGTGAGACTCTAATATTACCTGATATGTGTTGGATATTATCCACATGTATCCATTTGTTTGTTCATTTTTAATTGTTGGTGGTTGCATTAGCATATTGACTGAATACCTTTCGAGATACATCATGGATATTTTGAATTTTAATGGTTTTTGATGGTTGGTAGATTATGGGTCTATCATGTTAGGTGGGTTAAATACCTAGAATTCATGACCCTTATGATGAACCAAGCCCCTTTCAGACGTCATCTATTGTGTCCGTCATAAGTGGGAGAGTAAGACAAAGAGACCTAGCAATAGTGTTGACAATAGCAGCAGGGGCACATGTATGTAAGTATCTTGTTTTCTATTTCCTTTCCCTCATGCCTCATCCTTCTCCTTGGCTGCACCCAATTCTCTTCTAACCTAGCATGAGTTTCCCTTTTCCTTATCCTTCAACCAGTGCCCCATCTTCATTGTGTATATGTGTGTTTGTGTGTCCTTTTTTTTTCCCGGCGGGGGGTGTGTTTGTGGAGCACAGTGGAGTCGTAGGGACATCCTTTCCTATTAAATGCTGGCCATCTAATAATGGACATTGTGGATGATTACTTTTGAAAATTTGTAACTTTGACGTCATTATATGGCCTATGTGTTTGAATGGTGCCTGTATGATGAACTTACTAGCATTGTGATAACCCACTTTGGTTGATGATGTTAATCTTATTTCTTTTAATTCTTAATATATTTTGACTATGTTTTGACAAATTTACATTATCTGTAGCTTCTTTTTTGATGAACAAACAAAGGATCCATGTTATTGCTAATTCATTACAACTATTAAATATTTTAAGCACCTGACAAAAAATCAATGTTTGTCATATACTGTATAGTTGTGTATGCAAAATATATATTTTTATTATCACATCCTCTCTTCATACAACATAATTATTTTACCGAGGTTATTTACTTTATCTTTTACTCCATGATTGTTTTGGGCTGTGCAGGACCATGTTGACATTTCAGATGTGGTTATAGTGTTCTGCACCCTAAAAGCTCACTGCCACAATATTATGAAGTATTATAATTATAAATATTTCTTTGCTGGGAAACAATTACTAATCGTTCACCCATAAACATCCTCTCCCAGGTCTTATTTTTGATGTATCACTACTTCGCTGCCACAGAGATATACAATGCAATACGTGTGTTCATTGCTGCTTATGTGTGGATGACTGGATTTGGGAACTTCTCTTATTATTATATAAGGAAGGATTTTAGCCTTGCTCGGTTTGCGCAGGTGCCTTCATGATTTTCTATCCCTTATTTTTTTGTTTCTAATTATCTCTTGGCTAATATTGAAATACAACACCCATCTATTTGTTTGCAGATGATGTGGCGGCTAAATTTTTTTGTGGCTTTCTGCTGCATTGTCTTGAACAATGACTACATGCTGTATTATATTTGTCCAATGCACACTCTTTTCACTCTTATGGTATATGGTGCACTTGGCATTTGTAACAAGTATAATGAGATTGCATCAGTAATGGCTGTGAAGATTATTAGTTGTTTTTGGTGGTCATCTTAATCTGGGAAGTTCCTGGAGTTTTTGATCTTATATGGACCCTTTTACATTTCTATTTGGTAAGTAACTATGTTCACAATCAAGTTTGCTATTCATCTCAAGGATCATTACAAATGTACGAGTTTGTTGGATGCAGGTTACAAGGATGCAGATCCTTCTAAAGCTAATTTACCTCTCCTGCATGAGTGGCACTTTAGATCTGGCCTGGATCGCTATATTTGGATCATTGGAATGATATATGCTTACTATCACCCACTGTAAGTTCTTAATGCTGGTGGCATGCTCGATGAATCAAACATTTCCTGTTTGGATTTTAGCATGTAGCTTGGTTGATGTTGGTATTCGAGTTATCTTGAATGATGTGCATGTGTAATCTTGAATGTTGTTTATTTGAGTTATTGATATTCTCAAGGCTGCTTAGTTTTCAGCCTTTTATTGCAATAGGTCGAAAGATGGATGGAGAGGCTTGAGGAATCTGAACTAAAATGAGATTGTTGATTAAAACAATCTTCGTTACTGTTTGCTTGGTGGTGAGTCATGTGATTCTTTCTATTGAATAGCAGAGTGACCTCGTCTCGTGAGTACCAGAATATGACATATGTTTGATTTTTTTTTTCCAGGTCGCTTACTTGTGGTATGAGTATATTTACAAGCTAGACAAGATTACATACAATAAGTTCCACCCATACACATCATGGATTCCAATCACGTGGGTTTTTGAATTTTATTTAAAGTTACGTTTAGTTAATTATTGGATTTATATGCCTAACCTACTAAATAATAAATCTGATTTCAATCCTCTCCAGTGCTTACATTTGTTTGCGGAACTTCACTCAGCAATTACGTAGTTGTTCTTTGACTCTCTTTGCGTAAGTTACATTTGTAACCTTTATGATACCTTCTCTCTATACTCTAAGCTTCAGATGTTTTCTTTGGTCAATATTCTTTTCAATCTCTTTGTTAGGTGGCTTGGCAAGGTCACACTGGAAACCTACATCTCTCAGATCCATATCTGGCTGAGGTATGGATACTCTCATCTCTTGCTGCATTTCACAAAGGTTCTTTTGAATATCTTCTTGGAGTACCTTATTTAAAACTGATAGTTTCAAACCTAAGCTTAACAAATTTGCCCAATTATATTGCATGGACCGGCTTAAGGATGAAAGCTATGGTCTATCACAATTGCGATATTTTGCATATGACTCTCGTGTGACATATTTGGAACATGGTTTTGTATGCTGATATTGTCTGCCAGCATGCACCATGCAAGGCCTGGACCAACATAAGACATGGGTTCATAGTGAGGAATCCTGAGTATCTGTTCATGCTGCATGTATCAAACCTTTGGTTCAATGCAGACATCAAGTCAAAAAGCTTTGAAGCCTTCTGTTTCTTTACTCCATCACAATTGAGGCAGTTAATAAGCTTTATCATGGTTTTGGAGAGCATCCATCTTGGGTTCATGTATGTATGATGTGTTTCAGTAATGGTTGCTGTCTAATCATCCAATATCTTTTTTTTTCTCCTTTTTCAGATGCATTACTAACATGTAATACTATGTCATGTTGTTGTAAATTATAAATTTTGTAGTAATTAACGTGCATGCATGTCTTGATTTCATCTAACATGTAAGACTTATATCATATTATCTTAAATTATAAATTGTACAATAAATGACGTGCATGTGTATCTTTCAATTGTGAGATACTACCTTATTGATTTTATCCTTCTTTTGGGTGCATAAACCAACCTAAGAGCCTTGGAAAGAAGTTTAGAATGGTTTAAATTGAAGGCCAAAATATGTGTATCTACTTATGCCCATGTGTTCCAGTAAAACTGGCTGCTAATCCACGGCATGCCAATACATGCCAAATGTGGCCAAGTGGTGGAAGATGGCATGTATCTTGCAAGTGCTAGGCTTACATCACACTTGTATGCAGCTCTTAAAACCTTGCTTTGGACTAGGAACGATCTTATTGTATAAGTCAGTGAAATGACATTAGGAAGGCATAAAATTGGTAATGTAGTTTGAATTTATGCAATTGGAGCACAACCCTCCAGCATTCCTCTAGACTAGGGAAGAGTCTCAACAAAGAATGGGGACATCAAGGTTGCTAGGTTTACATCACACCTGCATGCAGCTCTTCAAACCTTGCTTTGGACTAGAGATGATCTTACTGTATAAGTCAGAGAAAATGACATTAGGAAGGCATAAAAGTGGTAATGTAGTTTCAATTTATGCAATTGGAGAACAACCCTCTAGTGTACGTCTAGACTAGGAAAGAGTCTCAACAAAGAATGGAGACATCAAGGTTATATATAATGATTGAAATTCTGTTTGCTCCTTTCTTGGGAATGACAGATACATACCATGCAATGCCAATACTTTGCATGCAATGGCCTAGCAGCATGCCAAGCATTTGTGTGGAACTGATACTGTGCTATTGTTGCAAGCAGTATGAAACAAGCGCCATACTGAATCTGTGATATCAGCTGTGCTGGATACACTATGCTGACCAACACATTATTTTATGGTTTGATACAAGGAATTTTTGAAGCACAGATCATAAGACAACCAAATCAGGGAAAGAAACCCAAAGTTAGCTTCATACTTTTACTTATCAAAGGGCATTTCAAAGTTAGCTTGGTATCAGCTGTAGTATTTAAATGAAGTTTTGTCATTCTCTTCCTTGGTAATGTTGTTGTTTGCCTCCAGTTATGGATCTTTTGAGTTTGAGACTTGCTTTATTTAATAGTTCTTGAACAACAGATATTCACAAATGGGTCTTAAAAAGAAAGCTTACTCATGAGGATGCGATGTTATAGATAGGAACAAAGTGACTAAGGATGCAACAGCTGTCAGTTGAATTTCTTTCTTGAGATCATTTTGGTTTATTATACCACTCTAGATGAGATCCCCACCTCCTGCCTCTCTGTCCATGCTTTTTCCTTTTTTAGAGGCTCGGAGGGGGTCCAACCCATACAACTGGGCTGATCCGAGGCTTGAAAACTGGATTTTCGCACAGGAAATTCCCACTTGTAGGTGGGTCAGAAATCTCGAGGGATAAGATGCTCAAGCCTCGAACCCTGGACCCACTGTTTAGAAATGGAGGGGTATGATCACTGAGTACTATGATATGATTTGTTAGACTGTTGATGCAGTGGATGGCTCTGGATCATTGAGATTGCTCATAGCTTTAGTCTTAGCCTTTAGTTATTCTGTCGTGCCTTAATTTTCAGTTTTAGTGGCTTTTGGAGTTTTATTGCTGAGATCAAATGATCTCATGTTCATTTTGAATGGTCAGAGGTGATTATGTTGAATGGATTAAAATAAGTCACATTGTCTATTAATAAGTTGATGGACAAAGTAGTGTAGCAACTTTACTATTCATGCTACAGTGGCCCTGAAAAGTTTGCTTTGCTTAATGGAGGGTAGTGTCAGAAAGATATAAGAAGTTAGGGTTTCATTTAGTTAGGCTTATGTCTTAGCTTTGGAGATTGGTATAGGAACTTGGTTTGTTGGAAGAAACAGCTTAGTAACTGCTTTTCATGGAATCTGGTTTCCATCTCTTTGTTTTGGCAAAAGAGTAAGCACAGAAAGAACTTTTTCTTGATTCTCTGGAAATTAGACTTTTCATGTTTCGCCAAGAATCTCCAGAAATTGAAAAATTGAACTCAAAGGCCCTCTTGGAAAAAGCAGAATTCATCGATTTTCTATTAGTTTGTTTGCTTCTTCCAATATGTCAAAGAGTTAAAATATAGGACTTTCCTTTATTGGAGGAAAGACTTCTGCATTTTCGTAGTTTTCTTGCAACCCAGCAAACTTCTCCTTGGCTTGAGAGATTTGGAGAGAAGAGAATTGAGTCAGAATCTTTAATTTAATTAGAAGAGGGAGGGGAGGGGGGACAGAGAGAGAATTCCTAGTAAATGGTCAAGCAAAAAGAGGAGAGGAGAGGAGAGAAATCTCTCCTAAACTGATTTTCAGACATCTCCAAAAGTGGAGAGATGCAGAGAGAAAAGAAGCGAACTTTCTTTTCTTGTTTCTGATTTCCAGGGTTCTCTTTTCCCCCTTCTCTATTCTCTCGTTTCCCTTCTTTTCTCCTCTGCTCCGTTGCATATTCACATGTAAAGAAAAGAGCCTTCTTTTTTTGGTTCCTTGTGCTCACTTTCCCCTACTCTCTCTTCACCACCTTACCCGTTTTCTCCCCTCTCCCTATCTCTCTCTCTCTCTCTCTCTGTCTCTCTTCTTTTCCTCCTATTCATTATCATGCTTGTTATTTCATAATCTTGTTGGAAGCAAACTCTATAGCTGCTATTACCTTTATAGATCACTAAATTTTGAATTACTTTGGTGACATCTCAAGTTTTTGTTGCCTACAAAATATCCTGCATCACTGGATATAATTTTCTGTTTTCATGCCATATGTTGTGTTTGGTTCATGCTGTAACTTCAGAATAGCAACAATGACCTCTCCTTCTTGCAGCTATGCAACAGACCTTTAGAAACTAATCTAGGTTGCCAAAACCTTGTGGATTTCAGTGCTTGCTTGAAACCCTTGTAAATCCTTCTAAGAAGCCTCTTAATTATCTTTAGTGCAGGCGTAGCCCAGTAAATACTTCTAGGAGTCCAAATGAATTCTAATGCATGTCTTGGATTGATGCACAGGTCAGGCGTGCCTAACGGCCAGCCCAAATGGCTACTTTGTTTCATCCCAGATTACCCATTGCTCAATTTCCTGCTTACCACCACAATCTATGTACTTGTAAGTCAATTTTACCTAAATTGGCCGGAAATAAATTGGCCAGAATTCTTAAGACGACTATAGCTGACACATCATAATGTGCATGTTGCAGATATCCTACCGAATCTTTGATCTGACAAATTCACTCAAAGCAGCTTTTGTCCCTGCTAAGGACAACAAACGCCTCTTACATAATTTCATTGCTGGAGCAGTCGTTTCCTTATGCTTGTATAGTATCTCATGGGTTCTTCTTCACATTCCTGCGGTATTGGTATGTTACACTACCTGTTTCTATTATTTTGGCAAGCTGATCAGTGCTGATTTAATCTCACGTAGTTACTGAATACCAATTTCATCAACAGGGATAACGAATGGCTACCAAATTTTGATTTTGAGGTTTCCTTTTGTTGGCAAAATATTCAAATTCCTATCAATAAGCCAGTTTGAATTCTTTGGCCTAAAAATCCACTCTTTGAAGATCATTATGCTCCCCAACCAGCAATCGGCTTTTGCACACTGTTTTGGATATGAGAAGAGGAACTAGAGCTATTCAGAATTAAAGGCAGTTTTATGTGCGAGGTTCAAAGCTTAGGACTTGTATATTTTTTTGAGTGAGATGATAATGCGATGTTGGAAATGGCCATTCGTCACTCACTGCCGATGTAACATGATGGGGTAGTGGCAGTGGGTCCCACATTTTTTCCATCAGAAATAAAACGGCAATTTGATGTAATCATTCCATTGATTTAATGTTGCTCAAATAGGATTCATGAGAATTGAAAGGCAGCTGATTAACTCATTATTTGTAGTTTTGTACGTCCACTGTTGCGCTTTTGTTCTCCTGTATTTCTCTGGTCTATTACTCCTGCGGATCAAATCCCTGTATTTCTCCGGTCTATTACTCCTGTGGATCAAATCCTGCCGTCTTGACCAAAAGTTGAGAAGCAAGCTTGAGCTCAAATGGTGTGCATTAGTGACTGCCAGGAAAAGGAGTTCAACTTCCAATAGTTTCAATTATAAGAGGTTGTCTTTTGTATTAAATAGACTGCTAAATTTTTGGAATTAGCTAAAAGCATATGTCAAGTTGCCCATGTATGAACTAGAGGGAAAGATTCTGAATTTTAAATAATCAACTAAAAAATAATAAAAGATCTGGGGCTTGTTTTAGTGGTCACATTTTTGTATGCTTAGCAATTTGAGGTTCTGGTACCTAGATAATTGCACCACCTGTGGGCCTCCCCTCCTTTTAATAAAAAGGAAAAAAAACTTTATAAAAAGCCCAGAAAGAGTTGGATAATTAAATTTCTTAAGAAAATGTTAGCAAGAAAGAAATGTGAGGCCGTTCATACATTTGTGTATTTTTTATGTAAAATTAGGCATGAGAGAGGAGGTGAGAATAATGACCAACGGCAGACAAAAGGGCGTGATTGTTTTGAAAGCCATGATTGTTTTTTGAGTTAGTTGTGGATAATTTATAAATAAATCATAAAATTCATTAATAAATCATATTGTTTTTTAAAAAATAATCATATCACTTTTTGTAAAACCGATGGCACTACGCCTTAACAAGGGAAAAACACAATCAAAACTATCCGCATTGACTAACTTGGCCTACAATCTGCAAAGAACATTTTCAGAATGTTTAAAATAATTCAAATCCTTTAATAACTTAAAGAGAATATATCATTATTATGGCTAAAAGCTGCAAGGCATCATCCTAGAATTGCAGTAGTCTGGAATCCAAGCAGAAAAAATTCCACCTTCTTTTTGATGAAAGAAATTCCAACTGAAGACTGACGGAGAATCTGTAGGTTTACCTTACCCTAACTACCAACAATTTAATCTTTTCTCCTAGCTACATGCTAACTACAGAATCTAGTGAAGAGCAAATGGCCATCTTATTGTTGATTGTCAATTATGATTGGCTACACAGTTCAACCATCTTCTCCGTCAGTCTTGTCCATATACTGGATTGAATGAGCTGAATTGCTAAAAGTCTTGAATTCCTTGACTATATTTATTAGTTGAAGCAGTTTACACCTGGATGCTTCTCATTTGGCTTCGGGGAGGAAGAAATAATTAAAGCTTTGCTGGATCATGTTGCTGCCAATCCCCTCATCGCCTGGTCGTCGAGAACGAGCGCCTGTAAGGAAAGTCCATTCAGACCGGAAGGGGCCTCCAGCGAGGACCCTCCGACGATCAAGTCAGAGAGGAGACTAGGCAACAGTAAGAAGAATTAGAGAGCTCAGCGGTGGAAGAGCTTTCGAGGGCTCGAGAGAGCTTACCAGAGCTGTGCCTTAT
>KE504640.1:2393080-2412210 GCA_000441515.1 Elaeis oleifera | reverse complement strand
GGAGAGCTTTCGAGGGCTCGAGAGAGCTTACCAGAGCTGTGCCTTATCCCTTTTATAGTGGAGGCGGCATGGTCCCGCCGTCCGTGATGTTGACAACTGTAGAGCCATCAAATCACCTTGGGCCGTCACTTCGCCGGGGTTGCCATGTTGTCGATGGGTTGACAGGTCCTAGAAATTAATTGGTGTCTTTGGTTGGACAATTCCCCAGGTCCTGACAGGGCAAGGCCCCTGGCGGTCGTACGGCGTGTCCTTGATAGGACTGCAGCCCATGCCGGTCGTTCGGCAGTCGTGGAGGGCTGGCCGACTGTGTGTTGGGACTTGACCGTCGGGTAGTGACTTCAGAGTGTGGCCGGCGTCCGGAGGGTCCGTAGAAGTCGGGTGTCAGCCGCTTGTCCCGACGGAGAATCGGCGTTATCCCACCCGACATAGAGTCGGCTTTCGGGCGGTCGGAGTCGGTGTCGGCCAGTCGGGCCGACACGCCCAGGCCGGCTATTGCCGACGGTTGCTGTCGGCGTCGTCCGTTATCAGTCGAGCGGAGTCGGTCGGTCGGTCGGTCCATCTCGGAGATGGATCTGTGTCGGGATCCGTAGAGGAGTTGGCGTCGATCGACGTCGGAGAGCCGGCATTGACGAATCGATGTCGGATCCGTTGGTGAGTCGGCAATATGATCAGTCGGCGTTAGGGTCAGTCGGTATATCCCAACAGATCATATAGTTCTGCAAAGAGGAAAAAACAAGAAGAAAAAATAACTACCACGTACGCTAACATGCACAATAATTAGAATACTAGACCCTCTGACATTTGCTCTTTTGCTATGGTGTGATATCATTGTCAGTGCACTCGAGAAAAGGAGGAACATGTCCTTTGTAAAATGCTACCGATCCATCAATCCTCGCAGCCAAGATTTGCCATATCGTACGAAGCATACCGTACCATATTGGTTAGATATCGATATTTATGGTATGGAGGGTGCGCTAGTATTCAATACACTGAACCGGTTATGCACCGATATAGTAACAGATTGGCAATAGTATGGAGTCCGGTACATCAAGACGGCGAACATTACAAGTCTCAGCTCTTGCTCTGAAATTGATGAATCATGGCTTACCATTAAACACTTTAGCTGTTGCAGTGGTGCAAGGAACTACGCCACAGTAATGCATGGACAGGCTTTTTTTTAAAAAAAAAAAATCTACTAAGAGATGTAACAAATCTTAATGTAGAATCATCAAGTAATCCTTGAGACTGAAGATTTGCAGATAATGAACGGACAAACCTTCTTCTTGGGCAATGGCTTTTCTGCTCAACCCTCTTTTACAAATTGGAGCAATGAGTTGCTTCGATGCAGATATTTGCAGAACTGAACGATCTTGTCGACAAAGTTGAATTAGCAGTCAAGCGCCCCGGACTCTAATTATTGGCAAGGTAGTGGCTTTGTCACCTCTCTAGCCTCAATCTTCTAAAGAAACTGTCAAGTTGAAGACGGAAGCAATTTTCCAGTCAGATTTAAGGATAATGCTGCCTTTCCATTAGATTTTGTTACTGATTCCCATGTCTAACTGGGTTGATATTTACTATTAATTAAATTCGCTTGTACACTTTTATGAGATTGAATGGGTACGATTTGCTGTAGAGCCTGATTCATTCACTAGTTGGAGAAGTTATATTTTGAAAGTGTGCTGACATAACAGAAATTTGTTATATATATGATAGTTTCAGATGAAGTAACGCTATTCATTTACTAATGTATCTTGTTTTGTAAACATATGATTATAGATTAAGTGGATAGTGATTGCTTATAATCCTTTTAAGCAACTACTTTCCGTGTACATGGTGTGCTCTTTGGGACTGAATCTTTTATCTCCTTTTTCCCTCTTTTTTTGATGCAGCATCATTAGAAGCAAGTGCAAGTGCCACTTTGGATACTAGTCTCATCACTACAACACCAGCGAGCTCCACAATCTCATGAAAGTTGATATTGCTGGATGAGACATCTGTAAGATTTATCAGAACTTATTTATCATAGAGACTTAAAAAATTTAAATCTCATTTCAAATGATAGTTTCCCATGCTTCTCAAATGAAAACTACAGTTAATTGTTGCTGGATTCCAAAAATGCTATAATTATGTCCCAAATCAAACCAATGCAGCAATAATTATGTCTCATCACAGAACAGTCAGATTGATTTCCTCTTGTTTTTCAAACTAACATGCTAATCATATGATAGTAATAATGTCTTCGGACTGTGGGATACACATTTAACATGCAATGAATAAAATTGATTGCAATCTCATACAAGCAGAGAAATGAATACATGTTATAAATAAAATTCCATTCTAGTACTAAACAACATCAATAGTTGCACATCAACTAATGCATGGATTCATAACATCAAATCCTCGAATACAACAAAAGTAGCAGTAACAACTTTCTGAGTTTTACTCCAAATACTCCTGTATCATTCAATTGTATAAAAATAGTTCCTTTAATTGAAAATATTCATGAGCTACTTAGGAAATATTTACATTTAGTAATAGTACTTCTTCTGCTTTATTTGCCAAGTTACCATTAATATTCTTCTTGTGTTGCATTAATATATGGACCACGTAGCATCCTCCCCCACTTCAAGATGCTGTTCAGATATTATACTTTTCTCTAAATTATTTCTTTTCTATGATTTCTATTGAATCTTTTCCTTCTAATAGGAGAAGAAGATACTAATCACAAGAAAATTCATTCAATATGCAAACCTATACAGTGACAACATGCTGATCAAATAAATTTTGTGATTCATATATGGAGTGCACTACTATCATGTCCAATGTAAATTAGTGCCTTTACACAATGAGCTTTATATGTTTCCAGTGTGGGTCAACTGATGTTTACAAGACCTTTGGGAGCATGTCATTCTATAAATATGATTACTTTGCATAAAAAAAAATTAACAAAAGAATGGCTATCTTTTACAAGCCTCAAACAATTAGGGGAAAAAGAGAGAATATTGATATGACTTTTGCTATAAAAAATAAAAATAAAAAAATGAAAAACTTCGATCAAGTTTATTATGTTAAGATGTTGATTAAGCAAGCTGAGTTGTCAACTCTAACTCCTACATTCTCCTGCTGTGGCCTTCTACCAATAATCATTTCAGGAACAGTATCCATCTTTGAAATAAAAAACTTCCATCAAGTTTCTCAAGCTGAGTTGTCAACTGTAACTCCATTGTCCTACTGTGGCCTTCTACCAATAATCCTTGCAAGAACAGTATCCATCTTTGAAGTGGTGAAACCTGATCCTATCCCGAACTATAATCTCCCGGTCATAAACCTTGGAGATGAACTTTGTAGCATGGTGGCAGTCCCTACAGACCCGCAAATTTTTCACAATTCGGATTGGGGTTCCTGAACTAGTATTCATCAGCCCAAACGCAATGGCTAATTTCTCACTGTGTCTTGATAGGGCAGTCTCCTTGTCTTCTTCGTCAATATCAAGCAGCACTTCTCCAACTTCTGGGGCATAGCCAGCGATCTTTAGTTTGATAGCCATCTCATCCAAAAATGAGTAGATCTGCTTTGTCTGTGGATGGGATCGATCTCCCACAAGAAACTGATGGAACATCCCATTTAGTTCAATGGAACTGCAACCTGGTGTCTTTCTCCCATTGGCGATTTCAAGGTGCTTCCTCACATCCCCTGCATCATTCCATCTCCTAGATCGAGAATAAATATTTGCTAATAGAACATGACAGCCAACATGTTTAGGCTCCACTTCACTAATAAGTTTCCCTATTCTCTTTCCCATCTCTATGTCTCCATGTATTCGACAAGCACCTAGTAATGCACCCCATATGATGGTATCTGGAGCCATAGGCATAGTTGATATCATCTCTTCTGCCTCTTTCAAGAGCCCAGCACGGCCAAGAAGATCCACCATACATCCATAATGCTCAATTTCTGGATCTATGCCATGGACACTCTTCATTGAATTGAAATATAATCTCCCCTGGTTCACTAATCTCCCATGGCTACAAGCATTAAGCAAGGATACAAAAGTTACTTTATCAGGAAGAACATTCATTTTCTTCATCCTTTCAAATAGTTCGACTGCTTCATCAGATCTGCCATGAATAGCAAAACCACTAAGCATAGCATTCCAAGGCCGAACAGTTCGTTTTGGATTAGTTTCATCATTGAATAATTTCCATGCAGACTCTATCTCTCCACACTTGGCATACATATCAATGAGACCAGCAAGCAATCTATCATTCATCTTGATCCTAGCTTTGTTAATATAGATGTGAATCCATCTTCCCTGATCCAAAGCCACCAGATTAGCACAGGCTGCAAGAACAGTTGTGAGTGTGAACTCATTAGGTGTAGCACCTGCAAGCTGCATGTCACGGAAGAGTTCCATTGCCTCCACAAGCATCCCACCTGAAAAAAGCTAGTGAAATTTAATGCAAGTTAACATCCAGAGGGCCATATAACACAGTGAATAAATTGGCACGTTCCGAAGATTAGGAAAGCCTTCCTTCCTTTGGCAAAGGAAGCCTTGCTTTATCAACAATAGGTGTAAAATGGATATAAAGGACAATCAATGCAACAAAATCAGTTATAGTAATCATATAGAACCAGTTGATTTGAAATATTCGATACATATCAGAAAGAATTACCCATGAAATGATACCAAGAAAATAGAACAAATATATTCAGTCAAAACAAATCATATAGGACTAATGATATTTGAAACCTGTTTTTACCTGCACGTAGCCTGCAATAACAGTACTCCAGGAAACAACATCCCTCTCCGGCATCTCATCAAACAATTCCTTGGCACGAACCATATCACCAGCCCCTGAGTATCCACCGATCAAGGAATTCCATGAGACCAGATCCCTCCCAGAACTTTCATCAAACACCCTCTTCGCATCATCCAACAGCCCCAACACCCGTACATCCGAATCACCACGTTCGAAACAACACATTGGTCTCGAACCCGCGCCGGATCAATTGACCCCTCACCTGCTCCCCCTCCACCAGCCCGAACCCTTCCGGCCCGCACGCAGCCAGGACAAATGCGAAGGTATACTGGTTCGGAAGCGGGCCGAAGGGTCCCGAAGCAGGGAGCGGAAGAGGAGGAGGGAGGCCGGTGAGGAATGGGCCTTGATGAGGGTGTTGTAAGAGAAGAGAGGAGGGGAAGGGAGTGGCGGAAGACGAGGTCGGCGTAGGGGAGTAGGGGAGGAGAAGGAGAGAGGAGGAGCTCGAGGAGCTTGCTGGGTGGGAAGGGATGAAGGAAGAGGCCGGCGGTGATCATCTCGGCGTGTGCTTGCTTGATTTGGTCCAGGGTTTTGCACGAGTCCAGGAGGGAGAGGAGAGGGTGGTGTGAGCTGAAACGAAGAGTTTTGGTTGGGGAGACGGTGGTGGAAGCCGTTGCAGCATGGCGGGAAGGGTCGGCTTGGAGTTCGCGACGGTCCAAGAACTTTCGAACCATTCGACTTAGCAAACCAAGTAAACATCAATCTCTAAGTCGCAAAACCACCGACAATAGTGCAGGTGAGATGAAGTCGCTCGAACATCAGATGCGCGATGTCGGCCCGTTATGCAGGTCGCGTTCAATTATTACTTGGAACAGGTCCAATGGACTACGCCGAATCCCACGGTGGATAACACGCCATTTTGCCCCTTGTATTTCACCAATTCTCGATTGCGCGTTATCCACCGTGCATATGCTCAAAGATTTGCCCAGGTCCACCTGGACCTGGTCGATGCAACAATTTCTCATCGGACAGCAACGGAAGGCATACTTTAAGAGTCGTGTACAGTTTATGATAAAAGACAATGACTGAGTATGTTGAAACGTGATATCATGGTGTTACGTATCAATCTTGAAGTCTGTTGAATGTTGCATCCACGCCTGGCTGCAGTGGAAAGGAAGGTTGCTGGCAATAGTTAGAGCACGTTTTTCAAAAAAAAAAAAAAACAAAAAAAGAATAAGATAAATAAGATCATGTCTGTCACTGCTATCTTTGTGTCTGTAGTTTTTTTTTGAAACACATTATTGAAATCTAACATGGAGATTGATGTTGAAGATGTTACTGGCATGGAACTTTTGCCATTCCTAAACTTTTGCTTCCAATGCTTCACAAGATTTTTACTAACAGTCTAAAAATCAAAAGGGTTTCACCATATGGTTGTTCAGTCTATTATATTTCTCCTCTTCGATTTTTTTAAAAACAGAAATAATAGTCCTTAAAATTCTAAATATAAATTTTCACAATTCCAAACTGGAAAGTGAAACACTTTCAACTATTTCTATATCAATTCAAGCTATTTATTCAACAACGGACAACACTAAAAAGGTTTCTGTATTATGCTTCTGATTCTATGAGTATTAGAAAACAGTTTTTGACAGGAGCAACAAGGATTTGTTTCAAATTTAAGAGCATCTAATTTCCACTAGACTGCTCTGTTCTGAAAGGGATGGCAACAAAGACTAGTCTCCAAATTAAAGAGCTCGAGTTATGAATGCTCCATTGCAGGTAGGAACATGGCAACAAAGATTTGTCTCCAAACTAAGAACTCGAATTATGAATGCTCCATCATGGGTAGGAGAAAGATAGAAGAAAAGTCATTAATAACCTTAGAATCCATGTATAAGTATTTTACATTTTATTATGATACTCTAAAAGATAATTTATTTTTTTATAATTGATTTATTTCTGACTGTTGGATTAAAGATGAATAATTTAAATTTTCTATTAACAACCAGTTAGCATAATAATATACATGACTGATACAGTAAATATTTTAAAATAAAATTAAATTGATTATATATTTTCTCTAAAAGTTTTCTCGCCATCCCTCCTCTCCTAAATCACGATTTTCTAAAGGGGTGGGTGGTGGAGTTGGGAAAAGCCCGAGAAAGAGGTTGAGAGGGTGCATCAAGGATAGAGGAGGGCGGGACGACGGTGTCGTCACCAATGGTGGAGGAAGAGAAGAGAGAGAAGGAGGAGAAGGTGGGGTGTGCACTGAGGGTGAAGAAGGGGCGGAGCGTCAGGGTCATTACCAAGGACGGAGGAAAGAAGAGAGAGAGGATACAACGGAGAAGAAGAAAGAAGAGAGGAAGAGGTACGTCGAAGAAGAAGAAAGAAGAGGGGGCACGTGCAGCAGAGAAAAGAAGAAGAGAAGGGAGGGAGCTGCGGCGAGAAAGAACAATGAAGAGAGGGTGGGGCCGGGGGGTTGCGGCGAAGAAGAAGAAGAAGAGAGGATGGGGGGGCAGGCACAGCAGGGAGGCGCGGTAGTCGGGGGTGGGGGACGGCATAAGGCAGGGAGGCGGCACGGTCACGGGAAAGAGGGGCACGACAAAGAAGTGGCATGGTTGCCGATGGGGGGGGGCGGGGGGAGAGGCATAGGACAGCACGAGTAGGAAGGTGGCATGGTCGCGGGAAGGAGGGCACAGCAGGGAGGCGGTGTGATCGTCGATGCGGGGGGGGCACAAGCGAAATTTGTGGGTGGGCCAAAGAGAGGGGAGAGAAAACTGCAGGGTGGGTGGCACGAGCACCAGAAGGAGAGGGAAGACTGCCAGAGAGGTGGGTCCGAGGTGGCAGGCGACGGCTAGAAGAAGCAAAAAAAAAAAAAAGAGGACGGAGGAAGATTAAAAATAATAAAATATTATTTTTAAAATAATTAAATAATAAAAAAATAATAATATAATATCTTAAATATCTTTCATAATAAAAAAATTATTAAAAAATACTGTAGCAAAACCGAAGCATTCTTATTGGCACATCCTAATGGGAAAATGACATAAACTTGGACACTAATTGGAAAGCTACAGCTATCTAGGTTTCATTAAAGTTTATAAGGATTATTGTCCTGCAAATTGCCCTTGAAACCTAACTGAGGCAAGCTCTTAAAACTTTGATAGGAACAACTCGTGACTTTACCATCGATAGCCATAAACAACTAGTAACTCAGCTGGACGGTACCTTCCTCTTCCAGTAAGATGTCTCAGTCATCAAAAGGCTTTACTAATTACTGTTACGACCTGGCATCTTCCAACGGGCCCAAAAAAAAATATATTTTTGCTACCAAAAAAAAAAAACATTTTGATGTCGATTTGGAATTCCTTGAATTTAAATCTGTTCATGGGCACAACCCAACCTGACCTAAGTATCTTAATCAGTCGAAATCTTGAATTCTTGCACCTTACGGCCTGATGCTGTACCTTTGTTTCCTGAATCACAAATTTTTTTCAGCCCCGACTCCTTCTGGGTGACAGGAACAACAACAATAAAAGAACCATACTTTTCCTCATATCATTTTTGTCGGCCCCTATTTCTTCTGGAAAGCTTCGACTTCCGCACAAATCCGTCCCGAACAAGATCAAGAATCAAGAATGCTCCACCGCTTTTCAACTCTTCACTCGCCCTCAACAGACCCCCATCCTCTCCAATTTGGGTTTATTTCTCCCTTTGGGGTTTCAGTAATGTCCGCAAGATCTTTTGCCCATTTTTTGTGAGTAACGATATCGATAAAGAAAATAGGAACGTACCAGGGTTTGATTCTTTGGGCTCCGGAGGTCCATCCTCCGGTATTCCATCGTTCTCCTTCTTTGTCTTCTCCTCCACCGCTAGGGGCTTCGGAGCGAATAGCTCCGTGCGTATCGCCGGTGGAGTACTGAGGCCTGAGCACTGCTCTGGTTCTTGGATTAATATGTGGATATTTGAATTTTCATCGTCCGGACCGGCTGAACCGAGAGTATGTTGCGTCGGGTGAGTGGACCAGATGACCCTTCCACGAGATTCCTATTTTAACGAAACAAAAAAAAAGGGGTCTACTAGCTCCTATGATAGGGCGACAAAATAATAAGTGAATCAGGTTATTAGGGTGGCTTCTTTTGTAGGAGAAATTGGTCTGATAGGACTAATATAACTCTAGCCTTCCCTGTCTTTACAAGTTGGTAAAGCAAGAGCAATATAACCATACCCAGCATTATGATTTATACAACATCAGCATTATAAATTATACACTCAGCGATATAACTTTAGCCTTCCCCATCTCAACACATTTTTTATGGGCCTTCAAGAAGCATAAGTAGAGAGTTGGAGAAAAAAAGACAGAAGAATCTCAGCACAAGACAATTTATATTGAAAATTGTCATCACGTCCACCGCCCATATGACTGAACTGAAACCTTCTAAAGTTATACATCAGTGTAGATGGTAAGAAGAGAGAGAAGAAAAAAAATCTCAAAATCAAACGGACAAAAACGCAATCCACGCCATTGTTCAAAACATCAGAAGACTGCTAAGGTCTAAGAGAGCCCAAAAGGACCCCTTACAATACCGCAAGGAACACGGAACAGCGCTGGAACACACCAAGAAACTGATATGGTTTGTTTGATTACCTTTCTTGCCTCACAATCCCTTACCAATTATTAAAGGAAAAATTCGAAAACCATACACGATATACTAACTCATAAATCCACGATATATTTACACGATAACAACAATTTGCATGCACTTTTCTTGCAAACATCCTCTAGCACCTAAAGTTTGCACACATTCTAATTCTACAAGCATCAATTCAACAGTCAGAGAGTATCAAAATATGTTTACAAATGAAACCCACGAGCCATATCTCCATCTCAAATTGATTTCCCCAGAAGACTGGCCAGAGCCACAGCTTTCATAGCCAACATCACGGTGAAAGAAGGCTTTGATGTCAGCTATGGTTTAGCAATAACCTTGGAGATTCTCGATAGAGAAATCCATTGCTAATTTAAGGTGGCAGACTAAAAATCAAGGGGTGAACCTTTCGATGACCCAGAACAGCCACCAGATGTTGCATATGAAGTGCCGCTTGAAGCATCTACTGGAGCCTGATTCAAACGTTCCAATATCAAAGACCTTCGCTTTTGCATCTTTAGTGAGAAGGTGGTTGCCTCGAGTATCACTGGAACCTGCAGGCCATTTTAACGATGACAATGATGATGAGCCCAAGAGTACTCGAGTCTAGCAAAATTTCAAGCTTTCAGTTCCACGGCCAAAAGCACTTCTAAAAGGCAAGCAGTGAAAGCACAGGCACATATGAATTTAACACCATGTGCCCATTTATCTGTACTACTATTTAACTCAAACTTGTGTGTGACTTCCAAATGCCACACCAACATGATCATCACTAGTACCACTCGACTTTTTTATCTCGGCCTTGATGATGGTTGAAGTGATGAATGATAATCCTGTACAAAATACAATGCACTTACTTTATTCCTCTCTTGAAAATCATCTAAAGAGTTAGAATGGATGTTTATTTCTTGAGAAAAGGAGGTCTGATTACAAACTCTCTCATGACAATTTTGTCGTTTAATCATAACAGTCCAGCACAAAAAAATCAAAGCAGCACACGCATCAGGACATCCCACATGTTATACACAAAAGCTGTATAAACTGAAAGAAGCATAAATAATAAAAAAAAATAAAGAAATTCCGCCCACCTGAGTATTAATCTGAGCCACCTTATGCACATGCAAAAGGCCAACCATGTCTTGATAACCAGTAAGGAGTTTTGCCAACTCCTTATCTTCATCTGGAATGAAATGCATTTCACAAAGAATTAATTCCAATTTAAGCTGAGACGCTACAAGAGTATAAAGAACTGAATATAGGCACTTTAACATGCCTGGAATTGCTCTAACAGAGAGCAACGTATCTGCCAAGTGTTGCCATCTCTTGGAGAAGGAGGGGAAAGAACCGATGTTGGAAAAGTTATAACAGCAACTGCATTAGAAGATCGTATCATTGCTCTCAAAGATCTGACAAAGGAAACCATATCCCAATCCTACAGTAGTATAATTCCAGAAGTAAATGAACCGAGTAAGTTTTGTATTAAGATTGTAATTCCATGACATGAAGTTGGATCGATCAATTTACGTGGAATAGCTTTTGAACAATCAAGCCACTCAATGTCAGCTTACTATTTATAAATGGATCGAACTCTTACCATTTCTGAGTATCCGCATTGTGGAGCACAGAGGGATTGTATTGCAATACGACCAGCATTAACATTGCCGCCATCATTCCTGGATGCAAAACATAAGAAATCATCCATTACCAACAGACTCTATTTTATCTATTTGTATACCCAGGAACAACAATATGGTCATGTATGGGAACTTGTCATTATAATAAACATACAATGACACAAAACTGCTATAATACAATCTTTTTTTCCAATCTGAAACATATACATGACTGATAAGTAATCATGCTCAGAATAATTTTTGAAATCAGAAGACCCAAAACTATTTCATATTATACATCTGTAAGTAAGACTAAGAAAAAAGAATCTTACGCAGCTAGATTGAAGGGTACTTAATGTAGTAAAAATAGCATACCACCAATAATTGATCAAGCTTCTGCTGGTAGCAGACCGGATTTTTGGTAAACCTGACTTTTGGTCCATCCAATTGTTTGATCTCAAAGCAAACTCTATTGGTACCCACTGGATTATAAACTTCCTTCATAGTAGGATTATTTAGAGAAATCCAACCCAATATCTATAATCAATTTCTAATATTCCCATCTACAACCAATTTCTAACATTCCCCATCTATTATCCAAGCCTTTAGAACCTTCCTTTTTTGGGTCTCTTTAACGATATGGTCTGTTAAGTGGGGTTCTCATGGGAGCTTTTTTTCTTCACTGCCTAATATTATGACCATCCATACAAATGTGAAAAGCAGGTGATGCCTATTACTCGCTTAATTTTAAGGAATACAACTTAATTTATTTCATTTCAACAACTTTTAGCGTTGTTTTATGACAAGTCAAGATGCGATATGTTAATAGTATGGTGATGTAAGTAATGTCAGGTGGGAACCAAAATTAGTGGTGTTGCTTCAGTCTACACCAATAACACTTGACACTGTCCCTAGGAAAGATTGGAGCCAAGGTAGCTTACCAGCGACATAATAAAAGCCTTCTTTCCTTTTATATTGCAGAATGCGACTATCATTTGGCAAAGAAATAGGATTGCTTCTCATCCTTTCCAGAAATCATATACCTCTACGCTTTTTATTTACGCCCATTTTCTTCCATTGCAATTAAGTTCATCAAAAGCAAATAGCAACAATTATTTGATCACCAAAATTCTTCTTTTGTCCGTTACAACTGCCCCTCCCATGTCATTTCTCTTAATTTCCCTTTTCTTGAGACAAGGTCCTTCTTTTGTTTAACATCTCATATGTGCTTAACCCACTTAACAGAATGCATAATATGTTAGTTTTATGCCAAACTGTGAATCATTTCTACCAGTCTGCAGTTGTGCCAAAAGTTTGGAAACAGTTTAAATACAAGATTTAAAAATAATAATGATATTGTGTAACATGAACTTGTTATATTCATGTAAAGAAAAGGACAAGAGAGGCATGACAAAAAACTATCAACAACAGACCAGAAAAAGTAACATATGGCATCCTTCTTTGTAACTCATGAATATTCCAGGATTAACATCTGGATTAATCTGAGATATATCATAAATTTCATGAACAACTGAAAATTCTTAACTAATACAATTATTGGGAAATGATTTGGAGAATTATTCAGCTAGAGAGGATACTATGAGTAATCACAGATATTTTCAACTACGGCATATCCAATTCATATCCTTTGAGCACTACCATAAAATGGCATTTTCGACCTCCCGACGCCACTTTCACCAACAGTAATAAATCACTTCAACTCTAATGATTATTCTCCCGACATCTTTAATCAGGAATCAGGAATTACTTCTCCAGTACTCTGATTTCTGGGCCCATCAAAAATCATTAAGGTCCCTCCAAGTGGTTCATCTAACCCATATAACATCTTGAAATAAGATCAAGACTCACACACACAACATTTAGATCTGAGATTTGGGTTAGTAGGTTTACATATTAAGACTTTCAGGATTGCTAAATTCTGATGCTAGGCCTTATCCCATCAAATAAAATAATTAGTAATGGCTAACCTATAGGGCCATTGGCAGTATTCCAGAATGCGGTTTTCACTGCCAGCAAATTATAACAGCAAGGAAAGGGAAATTTATTTTCAATCTGTTGATCTTTTCCATAGTTTGCATTGTGTGTCACCGCAAACCTTTAACAAAATATATTTCAAACATTTCAGAAACCTTTTTAACTGAAACTAGTTAATTCCAATAAACAGACTTTTTAGCACAATAAACCAGATCAACCACCTACCTTTGACATGGTCCAGTGACAAAGATGACCTTTATGTCATCATTTAGATTAATCTGGCACACCAAAATTGATTTTCAAGGTAAGAAAACACTAAACCGTTTCAAACATGACAAGCCATGAACAGGTTGGTGGATTTACCCAGATGTTAAAATTTGCTGATCTTTAAACATTCATACGAGGAAATCTGATGAAATCCACTAAGGCATATAATAGGAACGACTGCAGGAAAATAGTTCCAGTTCTAAAGGACAATTTAAATGAATCAGTGAAAAATTTGATAGGCATAGCAGATCTTGGATGCCATCAAACAAATCAAAGATTGCTGTTCAATATAACAGATATGCAGTTTAGAACATTTCCATGAATAGTAGTAAGTGCATATACAAAATAATATATTTAGTTTATTAAACTAAAAGAGATCAACTATGAGATAGAGCAAAGCTAGACAATTGTTACTTATGAAATATGCATACAACGGCATAAACAGGTCAAGGAAGACATGTAAAAAGCAGTAATTTCAAGATTATTTTTCCTGAAAGAAATAGAAAGCAAAAAGATTTGGCCAGACCTACTAAGGTTAGATAGAAAAGTGGAACAATGCTCACGGAGAACTGCAAGATTTGCACTATCTTGAATGCTCATACAATCAATTTGTTGTGCCCTAAACATTTGCCTTTCAAGGGGCTTCCGCAAATCAAAATCACTGCAGAAATCCTGTTCTATACCTGCAATACCATTAGTTGACTGTTTAAGTCTTCAGAAAACTACCAAGCAAGGCTGTGTCTTTGGAATTATTATTGTACTTCTAGACTGATGAATCGTTGCAACGAAATTAAAAAGGTGAAGTTAGCTATATCTTACAGGACACAAACACTTTTTATATAGCAATGCATGCACGTCCATGCACATAAGAACAGACTGCATATACTAGATCATGGCCATGATGCAGTGACTTGTCAGCAAACAATATTTATGCTGCAACAACAAGAGAAGGCTTGCATGTAACACTAAAGATAGATACGGACATATTGGCATGTGGAAAATATAGAGTATAGGTTACTACATCCATCATATATTCTCATGTTCTATGATTAAGCTTGTATGTATGGAGTCATAGTTTCTCATAGTTGTATAGGCTTGGTCATTAGTCCCTAGCATTTGGTTATTCCCTTTATTCCTGTTTACCTAAATACTTGCTTTAGTTTCACAACATGAAGCATGGATCTCCTCTAACAACTTTCTTAAAAACTCAGGAGGCTTAATGTGAAAGTCTGCCTACCTAACCATCAAACCCACAGGCTTAATATGAAAGTTTGCCTAAGTAATGATGAATTCCACAATCGGATCAGATTACCATGCACCCATCTCTATTCACAAATTAGGAAGATCCAGCTGTCAGAAAATTGACTAATTTTAATGACATTGTCTACTGCCCGCTATAAAATTCATCACCCGCTATAAAATTCATCAGACTAAGAAAGATTACTTCTCTTTGTCCTTGAGATTGTCATTGAATTCCAACCTATCACCAGAGCATAATGAAACACTCGGATTTAAACCTCGCCTTCTGACATTTTTCTATAGTCTCCCCCTTGTTTGTTGAGAATAATGGTGGGAGCACCACCAGATGGAATTATATAAATCAAATACTTGGGTAACACCTTCCAAGGCTCAAAACCTGAACCTCCTTTAGACAGTCGAGAGAGCAACCGCTGCACTATAAAACAGCTTGAGGCAATTTCCCACAAAGTCACCAGTTGTCATTACCTCTTTTTGTCAATCTATGAATCAGGCATATGAAAATCCATCACTGATCTTCAATTAATACAACTGAAGAAATCTCTTGTCTTCATTACGAGAATGCTGTTTCAGCATTCTAAGATTTTGGGACAAATTTCTCCATTAGATTCCCATAAATTCAACCTTAATGGACAAGCCTTACCCAACTCCATGGATTGGAAAATGGAATAAATTATGATGCACTGCATATTTCTTCCACTGATACTCCAATAACAAATCAAACAATAGAAGTTAGACATTCAGAAAAGCATTTAAACATGTTAGATCCACTCTTTACTGTCAAGACTATCCAGTCTAGAGAATTTAAACCCTTCTTTGGTGGTATGCAGTTGAGAATTGGAAATTTATCGACTTTCATGATATAATCAGTCAAAGAGTGCCAATGATGGTCCTATCAATTATCATACATTCACAGTTCCCTTCAAAATCTAAATGATCAAGGAGACTTCACTTTGTCACTTGTAAGCTTAAGTCTCTTACTTTATCATTTTGAGGAAAGATAAAATCAACACTCCTGGGAACTCATTTTCAACTTTACTGGGACTAGAGATCCTGCTATGTTATTCCTCCAAAATTGTGACTACAAGGTCATTCTAAATCATCAAACTCATCCCATTAGTTAGTTTCTTGAACCGATCAGTTACAATGTTTATTGTGTTAGCAAGCCATAGTTGCCAGCAAGCAATGCCCCTTGTTCCTTTATTGTTGCATCAATCCACTCCACTTTTAGTTTTAGACTTCTCCAAATTCCAGTTGGTTTGAGAAGTTAATCACATATTCTTGCATGTCACATATTGCCCCTTAAATCGAGTATCTAGACTATAATTGTTGCCAGTACAAGTTCTTGAGTTTGACTCCCGTATCTCCTCCACCCCAACATGCTTCCGCCAAAATAACAAAATCATTCATTGCTTCAATATAGCTTACAATTTCTCAGTTGGCTGTCAATGATATCTTCCAGCAAAATTGAAACATGAAGACACCCACACAACCCAAACACCAACACCAACAGCAATACAAAATACAGACAAAGAAGGAAATAAGGAAAGTTCATTCTAGCAGCCAGACTAACAAAACCAATGACTTTAAATATAAAAAGAATTTTTTTTTTACTTCTTTTTCACCTCTATTGTGAAGTTCAGGAACTTGCCGCTCCCCAAAATACTTCTTGTACTGCCAGGCAATTCTCAATCCCTTCTCCTGCAACACAAGAAACCACACCATAAGGCCAATCAACCAGGCACTTTAAATTCTTTTTAAAATAATAAAGAAAGAAAATGGAGAAAGATCGCAACTTTGTCCTTTGCATCAGGATCGAGACCCGGGGCTCGTTGCCTCTCCTCCTTAGAAGACGAGACCGGGGACGGCAACGTTCCGAGGAACGCCCTCGGATCTTTCGCAGGGCTGGCGAAGAGGAGCGGCTGGCGGTGAACAATACCCTGGGACATGAAGTTCCTCAGGAGGAGGAGGTGGTGAGGCGCGTCGGCGTCCTCCATCACCATCACCACTGACCCCAGAAGGAACCCTCCGCCAAGAATCTCTACGAGGAAAAACCCCACGCTGTTAAGAGATGGAAGAGGAAAATATGAAGGGAAGTGGGAGAGAGGAAGAGACTGCGAATGGAGAGAATACTGTCGAGGTCCGGGATGCCGGAGGAACGAAGGCGGCGCCGCTGGGACCAGGCTTGACGCCGGGAACGGGAGGCGAGGGCGCGGCAACGGAGGGGGCGGAGGGATTGCGAGAGAAGCTACTGCTGGTTCGGATGGGGCGGAGATTGGGGTCTTTGGCCGTCGCCATGCCTTCTCGGCGGCTTCTTCCTTGTGTTTTTGCTTTACTCAAGAACGGAGTTCGCCATCTGGGCTCCAGAGGCAGCGAGACCGATCCCGCGGCTCCCCCAGAGGTGGGGAGCATTAGGCTTGCTTTAGGGTTCTATCGGGTCGGGTTAAGCCTGGCTACCTCCAATCCGCATCCGTATTTGTTGGGTTTCGGGTCTGCATCAGCATTTTAATCCAAACCCTATTGTCTGTTTGAAAATTCGCTTGGGTCTGGATCCAGGTAGAAATTGGATTCGAATCAGGTACTATTAGAGGTGTTGCGGCCAATCCCCTCATCGTCTGATCGCCGGGAACGAGCGCCTGCAAGGAAGTCCACTTAGACCGGAGGGAACCTCCGACGGGGACCCTCCGACGGTCAAGTCAGAGAGGAGACTAGGCAACAGTAAAGAAGAAAACCAGGAGAGCTCAACGATCGGAGCGGGGAGGAGAGGTTTTTGGGATTACCTTTTTTTGAGCTGTTGCCTTACCCCCTTTTATAGTGGGAGGCGGTATGATCCCGCCGTCCGTGATGTTGACAACTGTAGAGCCGTCAAATCGTCCTGGGCTGTCACATCGCCGGGGGTTGCCATGTTGTCAACGGGTTGACAGGTCCTAGGAATTAATTGGCGTCCTCGGTGGGACGATTCCCCAGATCCCTGACAGGGCAAGGCCTCCTGGCAGGCGTACAGCATGTCCTCGATGGGACTGCAGTCCATGCCGATCGTTCGGCGGTCGTGAACGGGCTGGCCGACTAAGTGTCGGGACTTGGCTGTCGGGTGGTGACTTCAAAGCGTGGCCGGTGTCCGAAGGGTCCGTAGAGGTCGGATGTTAGTCGCTCGCCCGACGGGGGTCGGCGTTATCCCATCCGGCATGGAGTCGGCTTTGGGACGGTCGGTCGGTGTCGACCAGTCGGCCGACACGTCCAGGTCGGTCATTATCGACAGTCGCTGTCAGCGTCGCCCGTTATCAGTCGGCGAAGTCGGTCCATCTCAGAGATGGGTCGGCGCCAGGGTCTGCAGAGGAGTTGGCGCCGATCGGTGTCGGAGAGCCGGCATTGGTGAGTCGGTGTCGGGATCCGTTGGTGAGTCGGCATCATGATCAGTCGGCGTCATGATTAAGTCGGTATATACCAACAAGAGAATTTCTTCAAAAATAATAAAAAAAAAGGTACCATTTGGAACCGTAATATCCTCTATCTGTACTATATGTAAAAGCTTTAATTATTATAATTTTCTGTGACCATTGGAACGATGAAAATACTCAATTTGATTCTATTTCTATAACTATCTTGCTCCATATATCTTTGTTATGGTATATTATTAGAGCTGTGATTCTATTGGGCTATTCCAATGGAATTGGACTGAGAATTCTGTACAATTCGTACATTAGACCATTCATTTAAGTATGGTTATGGACGGATCAAACTTCATCCAACCCAAATTTTATGAAAAAAAATATTTTATTATTTCTTCTCACAGCTCGAAGATTAGGATCTGACCTGAATTTGGATAAGCTATTACAAAATAAACTAGATCGGCCAACAGATTCAATTCTTACAGAATTTTTAATCCAACCATATATAAATATTCAACCAGGCTCTTATTATTTTTTCATCCCTTTCATTATCCGAGAGGTAGGTGCAGCAATTTAGCCACTCTCCAATTCTGACATGATTCTTTGAGTCTTCTCTTTGCTGCTACCAATATAATATAATTGTTTATGTAACTTCTTTTTGAAAGCTAAATTGGGTTAGTTAATCGGCTTTGTCTCTCACACTGCACATGAATCCGACCAGATTCAAGTTCAAATTGATTGATGCTTAAATTGACTTTAGATCTACGATCAAGATCCAAACTTTATTGTCCAGTTGGCAAGTGTTGGTCAAGATTAATTGAATTTCACATTAGGTCAGGGTTAGGACTCAAAGATCACCGAGATGTCTGAACTAGTTTTTTCAGGTTTATTTTTGCATGGTCCAATTGTATAAGATCACATTAGGTTACTTTTTTCCAAAACTAACTTAAATCAAGTCTTGATACGGAAAATTGGGCCTTGGTGCAACCTGCTCGTGATGCTTCACCCTTGCTTATCCTCGACATCGCTCGGCGATCGGAGTCCATAAAAAACTCATTTGGTTCGCAGAAAAATTTTCTTTCAAAAGTAACTTTCTGCGAAGTAACTTCTTAGGAAGTTACTTTATGAAATAAATTTTATATGTTTGATTGACTATAGAAAAATAATTTATTATAAAGTAGCTTATATTTGGATGAACAC
>KE504640.1:2347969-2362491 GCA_000441515.1 Elaeis oleifera | reverse complement strand
TTCGGATGGTGACTGAAGTATAGACTTGGTTAGTCCAAGATTCAAGAAAGAAAAGATTAAAAAATCATGTGATTATGAAAAGAGAAATGAAAGATAAGACATGAAACAATTATGGAACAAAAATGTTTCATCTGTTAATATATGATGATGCATTTCTTTTGACAAGACAGATAATTTATAGATATTTGCAGTATTCTAGATATTGAACATGAGATTTCATATTTTATTGCTTATCCTTATTTTCATATTATATTATTATATTAGTGTGATATGAAATTTTTACTGGACTGTAAAGCTCACAATTTTTCATTTTTCTTTTCTTCTCAAAGTTACAGGATGCTCATGGTTGGCTATGGTTTGGATTTACTGGTGAGCAGATATATAGATAGAGTGTCATGATACCTGATCAGAGGATTGAAAAAAAATATTTATAATTATATAAGTTTTACTAATTATTATTGGAATCATATATTATGGATGTTGAGGTTGTAATGAATTACTTTTGGTCTTGTATATTTTTTAGGGCTTGTTCTAAGGAGTGTGCGGCCATCACGTATCCGATCTGGGTGTTGGGTTCGGGGCGTGACAAGTTTAATTAATTTCTTCTTCGAGTCCATCGGCCTCCTCTTACCCACCCTACAATCCCTTCCTGCACCCTATTCCTCTCCGTCAAGCCACCTCTCCTCACCGCCATCTCCGCCCTCGCTCGTTTCGTCTTTCTTGGATCTGCTTTGGCCTCCTCTACCACGAGTAGCCCTTCATTTTTTCCACCCTCCCACGGTCCTCCTCCCGGCCTCCATGCTCTCGAGGCTTGTGGCTTCCCCTATCTCTGTGTCATCGCCATATGTCTTGCCTTCCCTATCACTCTCCTCTAGCCCTCTCAATGCAAGCACCCATCCAGGCCGACCAACCTCTTCCACTGTTCCACACCATCCGCTCCTTCTTTATCCTCACCTCCATCAACTATTGCCTCCCCCATGTCGCCCTCTACTGCAGCGGTGGAGGATCCTGCAACGGTCACATCCATGAGACCATCTGCACCATTAGCATCCTCTCCCGCCACTATAATGCCCACATCACCTCATCAATCGGCTAGTTCAATCAAGCCCGGATCTAGATTTTCAAAATATTCAAGCCTACGTTGGATCCAAAGTTTGAAAACTAATTTTATGCTGGGCTCGGATAGAGACACAGCCAAACCTAGTTCCAACCCTAGAAATGTGTAACGTGAGATATCTTTGGGCACAGCATGAGAGGGGGAGAGGGAGAGATTTTTTTCCTTGGTGTGTCTGCTGTACTCGACTGGCATGATTGATCTCCTCCGAGTAGTATGCCGTTGTACAGCCTTTAATATATATGAGATATGTGGCATGAGATGGTGGTTCGGTTGTGCCGTTCATCTCAAGTATATCCAGATAAGAGAACCAGCAGTTCATGTTGTATCTCAACAGATTTGTGGTGCGGTTTGAATCACGGCATGCCCATGCATCATTAGCTTCCATGATATCCTTGTCACAAGGAAAATTGGGTATGTCGACCTGTCAAAGATTCAAGGTTGTCGTGGTTGAATGGGTGGACAAAGTTGACCTTTCGCAGTTTCACTGCCAAAAGATAAAATAAAATGGAACAAAACCCAGGATTGAAGGTTTTAGCCGGCGAGAACCGGCAAAAATTGCAACAAAGTCAGCTGGTCCGGTCTTGCAAGTGAGACGACTCCGACCGCCCGGTTTTGGATAATGGTGTCTGAAAGGTACTCGCAACTGTAGGAGTCAAAGAAACTAGTGGTATCCTATGCCGGTGCGTTCTTGCATGCAGACTCTCTGCACCTCTTCGTCTCAAATGTCGATCGACAAAATCTGGCAAAATCAGCAATTTAATAATCAGAATTAGTGTTCAGTTAATGCCCATATCTGAGATCATGGTGCTATGTGAAAGTGGTTAGTTGATATGATAGATGAGCTTAAGATGCTGGTGACAATGAGTTTGAATCTTCTTCAAATCAATTGCTTATTTAATTAATCCAATGATTATTATGTTCCATTTTAGTCTTCGTATATGTGGTCCAAATTACTAATGAAACTAAATCTGATGTGTAACAACTTAAGTTTTGAGGTTGAGCAATCGGAACTTTTAGGAAACTAGATGTTCTCTCTTTTTTATACGATTGATCGGTTAAGCTCAAATAGTTACATTATATCCTTGTCAAATGTATGCAAAATAGGGTACTATTGCCCATGGTCTTAGGTAACAGCAATGCACAAGATGTGCTAGGGAAATATATATCCATCATGTGATACATGTGGTGTTGAGATTCAGAAGGATCAGAGGACGTTAGTGCATTATGTTTTGCTTATGAGAGGTGTGAATATTATATATACGCGCATATTAGTTCCTTTTTTTTTTTTTTTGTTATATTCACACATCATGCGGCGCCTTTTACTATTGTAATTGTTTACCCTAGATTATTTTAATTGGCATCAACATTTGTGTTTCTTGTGCCCTAAATTTGTGAATTATTTAATAGTGCCCTAACCAAACATATATTAGCTGCACTATCATGATTCTTCTAAATATGAGTCAAAAAAATCTCCCCTATTGTAGAGTGCTCAGGGTTAGGGCTTCATGTTCTCTTACGTCTTCGACCTAATCTTTTCCACCTTTATGAATTTAAGACCACGCTATTCTTCTTAATTCTCTAATATTTTAAGACAGTAGCATTCAACCTATCTTTTCACTCATCTTCCATCAGCCCGTCTTTTCTTAACTTTTCTAAGAAAAGGAGTCAATTATTCTATAGTTTTCTCTGCATTAACGGCAATATACTCATAATCACCTCAACCCAGTTATGTACCGCACTCAAAAGATCCGTAGCCATTCTCTCCCATCTCGTGTTTGGCGTGGTACAAGTGACTGCCTGGACTTATGGGTTGGTTCGGGTCCAACGCTTTTTAACAGACTTGAGGCATGTCCACAGAAACTAGAATAGTAGGTTTAAGCGCGTGTGAACTAATTAACTAATCTGATTGAATGGCCAGGATTTGGTCCAAATTTCAGACCAGCCCCATACCAATCTTATAGGACGATGAGGTGCCACTGATGTTTTAGTTACGAAACAGCCCCTCCGTGCCCATAGGAGTACAACAGCCAACTTATTGGACACCTTCCCTTGCAATCGGGCCATCGGCACGACACCAAGCTAAATTATTCATCTTTGTCATGTGAGACTCTGACATTACGCCAGATGAATCACATCTGATCTCTCTCTCTCTCTCTCTCTCTTCGAGTAAATGTGCAGTCTTCAATGGCCAACATCAGAAGATGAATAACTATCGAGCAATGTAGACCATGAACAGCATGATAGCATTCGTGGATCGTCTTATTTAATGGCCATCCATTTTCTTATGATGGCCATCAAGCACTGCACAACACATGATATGTCTCATGTACCGCAAAAGGTCTGTATTCATTTGCTATGCTCAGACCTTTATCCGGACTACATTGGACTATGGGTGTAAAATCGATCAACTCCTTGAGAAGTTGTAGGAGGTGCTAGGGTAGCAAGGGGAGCTACTAATCTGATATGAATTTGCACTGAATGTTCGAATTTGGATTTCCTAAATAATGTCCCGCTAAGATTGATATATTTTTGAACCATCACCTACCAACTTAAATTTCTGTGGTTCCATGGCCAATAAATATGTAATATTGGCTCTGAGTTTCAAGACTGTGGAGTAAAATTCTTATCGAGTATTGTTTATATTATAATTTATTATGTTGGCATATAAGTTATTTGTATAATATTATATTCTCTCAAAAAATTAGTTCATTATAATTTTAGAACAATAAAAGATCACACAACACTCAATTTTGCAAATAAGTGTGGATTTAAATCTAGACGGCATTCCTCCTGAGTACAGTTTGGCACCTTCCACTCTCCTTGATCCAAATACAGCCCTTCACCTACTTATAACAATCAAATCCATTGTTGGAACTCAACCATTTTCTATAAGTCATCAAGCAAACTCAAGTAAATGGAGTTAAAATTGGATGAATTAATTAACTTGACTGCAGCACAACACGGACATGCAGAGGTTCTGGCTTGAGGACTTGGATCGATTAGTGCGTCAGTTTGCATCTCAGCCTACTTCTCAAGCCCACTTGAGTGACTTGACCAGAGTCATATGAATCATGCTAATAGATTTCATATATTTTATAACATGTCAGGTATTATTTATATTTCAAGATACATTTATTCATCTAATATTCAAATTGAAATCCGAAGATAGCTTTTGTGATGAGTTGACTGAACCAATTGGAAGAATAGTGGGGTCCGGCTTTTAGACCTTTAAACCAACACCACTAGTAGCCCAATAGGCTCTCGCTTGATCCTAGGTCTGCAAGGGAGATAAAGGAAATCTTAGCAACAATATTAATTTGCCGCTACCAAAGAATTTCAAAAAGACGAGAACCATAACACCTAAGGAAACGGCGCGGTCCCGGTCGCCACCTTTCCCATTTGATTTAGTTCCATAAAACAGTAAAAGAGAGGAGCTCAAAAGAGATGTTCCCACCGCCACCACCACCCCTCATCACCGAGTCTATCATCACTACAACCATCATTAGAATCCGGCCCACAGAAGTCCACTTCGAAACCATCAGCTTTCCCTGCTGCTCCCTCTACTTCTTTCCTCCATCCCTCACCTTTTCTTTTCTCTTCCTTTCACCACCTCCTCTTGCGTGCTACTTCAGGACTCCCATCCTCCCATCCCAAGTTTCCTCATATTCCACTTGCCCCCCCCCCTCCCTCTCTCTCTATATATATCTCTTTATTCTACTTAAGAAGGAAGCTCCGATTCTTCCCTGTTATATAAATCAACAAGTGAGAGAAAATCTCTCCTTTTCAGTGCTCGCACAGTACTCTTGCTTCTCTTTAGCAAGATAAACTCCACAAGGGTCTCACAATCAAAGGTGTAGGTGCCAGGAACTGAGAATAGGAAGGGAACAGCTTGGAGAAATGGGTGTGAGGGCCATCCAGAGTCTCATCTTCCTTCTGGGCCTCCTCTTCTGCTCTGGTGAGTGCTGCCGCCTTTTATGATGTAATTTTAGCTATCTTCATAACTTAGTGATGTGTTCAACTCTAGTGAGAGCTCTAGTGCAGCCCTGCTTGGCAGCCATCCACTATGGAGTGAAGCTTCTAATTAGCAATGGAAGTCAGTCTGGAAAACTCCAATCATCAGATGTTTCTTATGGGTCACAGCCAATTCATAGATTGGATTGCGGGTGATTCGGATGGATGGGTCTTATTTTAGAGTAAAGGGCAAGGGTGGAGGTGGAGGTGGAGGTGGAGGTGGAGGTGAGCTCACTGAGAGTGGGGAAAGCGACTCCTAATCAATCTTTGTTGGATAACATCATTAGAGTATGTGGAACATCCCATGAGAGCCCAGAAAGATGTTGCCTGCCCGGTGAGGATAGGAAGATTTTGACCATTTCAGGCAGTCGGCCACCCATATTAGACTAGGTTTTGTCCCTTATGAGGGAAACTAAGTGTTTCGTGAGGATTGTGGGAGATGGTTATTCTCATAGTTGCCCTAGATTAGTTGTCTCTAATGAAACAATTAGTTGTTATTCCCTCCCTCCCCAAAGGAAACACGCGCATGAAGATGAAAATTGTTAATATACACACACATATATATTCTTTCTTTTTGGTGAAAGAAAAAAATAAATAATAAACTTTTTTTCATCTGCCATCGGAGTGTTCTTTCTTGTATGTTTTCATGAAACCATACCCGATGGCCCATGCAGTCCACCTTGGATAACCCCTGAATGATGGCAGAGTCACACTTTTCACTTGAACTGTCACACTCTGTTCTTATCCACTTTTCAGCAATAATGAAATGCTCAGAAGTGATAAAACTTTATGTTCTGTTTACATGGGGGATGCATGAAGCAAGCAATTAGTGATAATACCAGCATCTCCAGTGCTATTGGAGAACATGTTAATTGATTTTACTGTTCATTTGTATCACTTTACAAGGTCCAGATCTTAGAGTTCGTTTATATTAATTATGGCATTAAATCTATTTCCAGGCCTCCTTATTGTAAATCATGAATTAATAGCACACATTTACATGATTATTGTTACAGGATAAAGCTTAAAATTTCCATTTTATGTTAACAATTCAACAGGAACGCTTGTTAAAGAATCAGTCGATGGCCTATCTTCATCTCCAACATCACTTCTTCAGACAGCTAAAATAGACAATGCATCTCCATCACATAAAACTATAGTTCCTAAGCTTGAACAGAAATCCAAAAGAGTGCTATTTGCCAATACCAAGTTGGAATCCTCAGAAACAATGCCTCAAATGGATGTTGTAACTCCAACAACAACAGTTCCAGTTGTCAACCCTTTGACCCCGACCACAACAACTCCTACATATAATCCAGTCCCAACAACACCATCTAGTCCGACTACTCCAACGATGACACCTATTACAAACCCATACACAACTCCAACAACATCGTCTCCATCATCATCAGGTCAAAGCTGGTGTATTGCAAGCCAAACTGCTTCACAGACTGCATTGCAGGTTGCTCTAGACTATGCTTGTGGATATGGAGGGGCAGATTGTTCACAATTCAACCAGGTGCAACCTGTTATAATCCTAATACCGTTCGTGATCATGCATCCTATGCGTTCAATGACTACTACCAGAAGAACCCAATTCCAAGTAGCTGTGACTTTGGAGGGACTGCTATGATCACCAACACTGATCCAAGTAAGTTTGTTTCACATTACCTTCATACTTTTGCTGGATCTTGGAATTTTCCCTTGGTTTTCAGTATGTCTTATAGGTTTGCTTGCTTGGAGTATTTATGCGTAATAATAAGAGTAGTTGAAGTACCATGAAGGTATCATAGTATTATAATTTCTCAGTTTGCATAGAAAATAGGACCGAATATTATTCTGAATCATAAACACATGGCGGTACAGTAATTAGGAGACAACACAAAAAGTTATAACAGATGGATGCTGTCATCTAAAGCTCATGGTAGCGGCTTTTCTTATTGTGATTGGTTACAGTGATTTTGACTTCCAAAGACTAACACAAAAAGTTGATATTAGAATCTTGATAAAACTCCTTTTGCCTTTTGGCAGTACATATGAAATCACTTTCTTACCTAGCATGCTTGCATATCAAGCAAATCATATTCTTGCCTCAACGATGTACATAATCACAAAATGTTGTTACAACAACGCATATAACCTTATCAGCATGCTACGTTTGATCCATGCTAACATTCTTTCTAATCAGTGGGCTATGTTCTTCCTGTTCTTATTGCAGGTACTTCTACATGTCACTATGCATCAACAAGGTAATTTTCCCACATATCGGATCATGATTTCTCTTAGCACAATCCAGTAAATGTGATACATTAACATGTCTGAGTGACTAACGAATTGAAGATCTTGTACCTGAATCAACAGCACGAGTTCATCTGTCCTCAATACGACCAACCCAACTGGATCAGATGTGTTTGGATCTGTGCCACCATCTCCCAGTGGCACTACCTCCATGTCAGCACGCTCGGCACTTTTCTTCACACTGGCATGCCTCCTGATGTCACCAATCACTTTAAATGTGTACAAGTAGACACTGGACCAGTGAGAACACACGTGAAGATTAGTTTCATGGCTATTGTTTACTACAGCATGGAGTTCCAATGAAAGAACAAAGGGATCCCTGTTAGCATCTGCTTTTCACTGTTGAGTCATTGGTGCTGATCAAGATATGTTCCTAAACAGAGCCATCAGCTAAAGAGAACTATCTCCAGTAGGTTCCACAGCAGAAAAGTTACAGAATCTCTACTTTCCTTAGTTATTCTCTAGGAGGAATAAAACTTTCCTTTTACATAGATCTCCAGTTATGTATTTATTATTTCATTTACGATTAGTAATTTCTGGCAGTAAAAGGATTCCATATAGCATGATCACCCAGTCTTCCTACAGACAACAGATACAGGCATATCCATGCACATGCAATAGAAAAGGAGATGAGTTGTGGAACACGAATAAGCTTCTCTACCATGATGGACTAAGAACAAGATCTGATGTTTGGGGAGGAGGACATGGGGTGGTGGGGATGGGGTTCTCTGCTTCCTGTTTACTCTATTTATTTGAATGGAAAAATCATCATATATACCATAACTGAAAAAAGGAATGAAAAACAGAATGAAGCAAAAACAAGCTCATACAAACATGATAACTATTCATAAGGGTTCACTGAAGTTGTATGCAGGAAAGAGCATGATCACAAGCAAAAACTGCAATAAGAAAGGGAGATCAAATTAATAATAAAATCATGGCACTTCCTTGAAGTTTTTATGATACTAGCATGTAAATCACAATATATATCATCATATGCAGAGATTCTAATACTTGTTGCTTAACTCTTGAAAATTTTGGACAGCTCTATAAATGATGTTTCACTTATCTTTCAACATATATCATCACAGATCTTACTTTTGGAACCTTTTCAGAAGATACGAGAGGCTAGTCTTCTTCAACAGCTTTTTCATTTCCTTATCCACTTGAAGGCTTCTTGATGCAAATAAGATCATAACAGAAACAAGCATGGAACAATAGTAATGCAGATGACAGCCAAGGTTGCAACAATTGATCCTTGGTCAAATGCTCTTCGTAAACTTCCCATCCTTGAGAAATGTTGAAAAGCCAAAAACCCAGCGATTGCCAAGGAAATAATTGTACCAGCTTGAGTTCCTCTGTTCAAGGGAAAACGAAGGAACATGGTAAATGTAATAGTAGAATATTTTATCAGGACATCTGAACTTTAGAAGATCTCTCTATAGCAGAGTACTAATCTGTATGCCCAACTAAAGAACTACATCAGACACATTTCAAAACTTGTATACAAGCAACCCTCCCCAACGTGACATGACTTGGTCAAGAACATGACTGCACAAATACCTCTACAAAACAAATTGCAGCATATAATATCTTGTTGCTAGGGTACCAACTTACCTAAGGCTCATAGTTTGATAAGGAGCCACTATCACAAGCAGCATTGCTAAGAAGGGCAGAACCAGTTCCCCTACAGAAGAAAAGAATCTTAGTTGTTTTAGTCTCCATATTCTTTGTTGGAAAATAGCTGATAATGATCAAGCAAGCTGGAAATTTCAGGGGTAAATAAAAAACCGAATATGATCAGCACAGTAAATGCACGTGAGCAGAATGCTTATTTGGAATTGGCTGGCATCCCTATTCGAATTCAAGAACTCCTTTGCAGACGCTGGCACTTTAAATGAGATGGGCAATTAACAAAGAAAGGAAGCTTACCTGGAATGAAGTAGAATAAGCGGACCAGAAGTGCCAGAAAAACAGTCCAAGTGCCATATTTGCCCCTGCCAATCAATGTTGACGTTAAGACCTTAAACAAGGTTTGTATAGTAGCATATTCACTTTCCTTCAGAAAAAAAAATGTAGCATAAACAATGCCCAGAAACAATAATATGAGAAATGATAGATTCCTTTGACCTGATAACAGATAAAATATCAAAATCTGGAGGAAAAAAAAAGAGAAAAGTTAATAGTATTATATTGGCCCAGTTACAGATTATTGATGATAGCAATAGATGCACATTTTTAAGATGGAATTATGGTGATCTGTTACAAAAGCTCACTTAATCCATGAGATGATGCTTGCAGGTGCTTGTAGAGCAAACAGAGGAACAAGAAATGATTTTGGATGGTAGTGCCTTTAGCCAGCATTAATACCCTGTAAGAAAAATAAATATCTGTTAGAGAAGGCTCAAAAAATATATGGAAACCTACAGTATATTCCATGTCTGATCATTCAAACAATGAGGTTGTCGTTAGAATCTGATCAGATAGAATATATGAGCTTATCTTGACAAAGATCTAATATGTTGTAAGTTGCAACTCATAGTAGATGGGTTGTTAACTCCCTATGATATAGGTTCACAAACCATGAAAGTGGAATGTATCCTACATGTACATTGATCATTAAATGAAGGAAAATCATGACAAAGCAAGACGTTTAAGATAGTATCACATCTCAACAAGCTGACCATATCCTGTCAGGTATTTTCACACATCCTCTGGATATTTCCTAAAAGTTCCAGTCATTCTGTCTTGTATATTCTTTTAACCAGACTCCAGTGACTCACAGCTCCCATGACTTTCTCATTGTCATTTCTCTTCTTCCACTTCCTTCCTTCGTCTCTATTTTCCCCTACCATATTTCTTCCCTCTAATATAATATATCCAGCATTCTCTATGGCCTCTTCAAAATTTATACATTATGATGAAAGCATTGACCTACATGTAAAGCATGCTTTTGCAGCCATTCAAATTCTTGTTGCAAATCATCAAATCCAGCATTCAATCCTCAGCTACAAATGATGGTATCCTCTCTCCTTCTCTAATTTGATTTGTGAACACCATGTTATCTGCATCATACCCATAATCCTGGATTGGTGGTCATATTTCAAAACTTGACCAGGTATAGCTATCTAACATTTAGACACAACATGAATATTATTCTTAGTATTAAGATAAACTTTCTATTAGTGGTTCCTTTACTATCCCACCTATCAATTCTCCAAACATTCCATCAAATGGCAGAAAAGTTGCATTACTGTATGAGAAAGAATCATCTTGAAAACACTCCTAACCCTTCGTAGAGCCGTATATTGTAAGTGATCCGAAGCTGCCCGGAGCGAGCCCCCTTAGAGGCAAGTGAAGTTGGTGAGTCATATGATGGGCAACTATCTCTTGCGGTTCGGAGAGGACTCAACTGTTATCCTTTGTTTGGTACGGAGGATGGATTGAAGGAAGGATGGATGAGAAAGATGGATGGATGGATGGGAGAGAGGACGGATAGAAGATCCATTTCATCCTCCTATTTGTTCGGTAAACATAGAAGAATGGATGAGAATGATTCCCTCCTCTGTTTGGTATAGAAGAAATGGAAGAGAGGATGGATGATATTTTTGCTAAACTACCCTTTGATAAGAAAGTATTATTATTATCCGTTTATAACACTTATTTATACTAAAAAAATATGATAATATATATACTTAAAATCTATATAATTTATAATTATATAAAAATATAGATATTTAATTTAGTTTAATTTCTTCAATAAATAATTTATAATTAATTATAAAAATAATTGCATAAATAACTAATTAATATATCACTTAATTTAAATATTTAATTATTTTTTGTATGAACAGATAACTAAATGCGGCGCCCCCACCCCCAACCCACGTTTTTTCTGTTTAGGAAAACCACCCCCCTTCTGTTTTAAGTCCATAGAAAACCATCTTCCCTACCCCCGCGCCCTTCCTTCCATTCTCTGTTTTGCATCACCCATGCATCCCCCACCACCCAATGCATATCCTCAGTTTGCACTACGTTTTTCTATTATAATCCATAAAAATCCAAAACAACCAAAAAAAATCCACCAACTATCACCGTACAGATAAGTAATAAAAATAATATTAGATAAAAAATAAAAACTATTTAGACTTCATAGAAAAAAATCTTACTTATAATCAATGACAAGATGCTGAGGAGAAGAGGAATGATAGGGATCCTGAGGAGAAGAGGAACGACAAAGAAAAGATGGAAGAGAATATTTGTGGTATGGAATGTTATTAGGATTTACTTAAAATATTTTTGTGGGATAATTTATCATTATGATAATTTACTCCTCACAAATCCATCCATCCTCTGTGCATCTTCCCAAATTGGAAGGATGCAGATTTGTGAGCCTGGGTGGATGGACCATCCATCTTTTTCATCCATCCTCTCTAGAATTTTCTGAGCCAAACAATGGATGGAGACCATCCATCCTTCCAATTCCATCCATCCTTCCTCTCATGTCCCCAACCAAACATAGGGTTAGTTAGTACCCCTTGGTTTCGGGTGGACTCTTTTACTCTATTTTATTATATACGCTTAGTGAAAAGAATGTTTTCTGATAGACCTTTTACTTTAGGACAATAATGTAATCTATGTTTCCATGCTTGTCCAGAACCTTCCCCATAGTTAAAGAAAGTCATGATGCTCATGTATTTTCTTCAAACAGTTTGAAGGCTTCTTAAGACTGGTAGATGGTTTAGAACATTGTATGCCTTTACCATTTTAAGTCCAACATTCTTACGTCAGTACCCAAGGTAAAGAATCACAAATCCATGTCGGAGATTCTAGCTTTTGTAAAGTTACATGGAAGCTCTGATGAGTGGTCCCCATTAACGTTAAGATCCCTTTATCGTAGTCCAGATTTAAAGACACCAGGTCATTTTCAATAACTAGCACCCTTTGTTCATTAAGGTAAAGGGCACAGTTATCAACTAGCCCTTGTCTTATTACGTACAACACTTGTAAAAGATTTAAGACATAGCGCAAATTGTTTTGCATAATATCTGTATTATCATACAACAATATACACCTTTTATAAGGATGCATAAGGGACCCTTAATCACTGAACTAAAGGTTTTATCATCAGAAATTGTAGTTAAATGTGATTTTAGTGAATCCATATCTCATTATGATATAAAGAATTATACATAAGGACTTGAAATTCTATTTGACAACAGCATGGTGGTCTACACTACTTCAACGCTCCTGTACCATGCTCCCATATTACTCTCTCCATTAACAAACTTAGTTTTGAACTTCAGAATTGGCACTTAGGACCCATTTCTTTGCTTGTTTACAACAATTATCAATTTTTATTTTAGAAATAGGCATCTGCCATCTTGTCACTGAGAGACTTTCCCTCCTGGGAAACAAAAATTGTTATCATTTTATTCTAGCACTATTCCTACCATACCATATATATTTTATTTGACATGATCCTAAAAACTTTCGGTTGCCCTAGAATGTTCTGCTTAGAACAAATGCCAGGCTAGTAAATAAGTAGCAATGTCTTTGTAACATTTGGTAGGAGCAAAATGGTAAAAATTGGAGAGAAAGTTGAATTTGGAGATTTCAGGAGTCCTTGAATAGTTTAGGTCACTTGCTAATTACCTTCAATTTAACTGCGAATGCCTCAGCAATTTTATGCACGTAGAAAGTTACCAGTCTTCTAGGCATTTATATTGTTACATTGACATGTCTAAAAGTGATCTTATCTCTCCAAATGCTCACACACAAATACAATTTAAAAAAAAAACAGAGAAAAATTCAGAAATACCTACTTTTAAGCAGAAATGAGATAACCACACGCCCTACTTTTTCAGAGACACTTCCTGTATATCTTTCTTTGTGCGAACTTACCGTGTAGCATATTATATGAAATGGAAGTGTGTTTATAAGAAAAAAAAAGGACTCACGCGGCAGAGACAGCGGAAACCCACTGCAGCGTCTGGGGACTGACCGGCGCGGTGTAGCAGACAGTCCCTCGGCATCGCCTCCCATGCCTCCTCGATGACCCGCCGGCAAAACCACCCTGCAAGCTTAAAAGTTCATTAGAGACAGGGCCCAATTCCGCATCGATCTCATTAAATATCCAAGAACAACAAAAGAAAGAAAAGGAGGAGAAAACATTGGAACTGGAGGCTTTTGATCTATGATTTCACGGCAGCTTCTAGCTCTGCCATTACCTTAATAAGCGATCGGATCTCCGGGACAGGGTGGTGATGCCGTTGACGAAGGAGAGGTTTGGGCCAGTGTTATTAGGTTTGAGCTTGGGATGAGGGATGGCAGTGGCGAAGGAGGGCGAGGGCAAGGAGAATTGGAGAAGGGACATTACGGGATTCGATTCCTCTCTTCTGGGATCAATCAATCGAGTTTCGACTCAGAGAATCAAGAATCGAAGCGATATTGGTGAGTGGAGTGAAAGGCGGTGTGGGGAGGAAGGGAAGAGGAGCAGCGTCAGAGTACACGTGAGTCCGGACAGACGGGGAGACACGTGTAATCTCGTAGCCATTTGTTCTTTTGGGAAGCGATCTCGCATCTTTTTGCAAATAATAGAAAAAAAAGGAAACGTAATGGTTCCAATATCCGTAGAAACCCAGATTTGCACCCATCAGGGCTCATATCACAGCATGCGGGACCCATGCTGTCTGAAAGGGTGTGAGTGGGAGGTTCAAGTAGTGGGTCTTATGAAATTTGAAGTACGAAAGGAGGACACTTATTGCAGTGGAGGGAGTCGGGACCACCGCAGGCGAGCTGATTGGTCTTGAAAAATGAACGGCTGTTAGCGGTGACAGCTGCACGTCTTTGTTCCATATCAAATTTTCTGAATATAAATAAAATTAATATCCATGTAATACCTATAATGATTGCTACATTCATCATTGTTGGATATAAAATATCCTCAGCCAAAGTTCGTATATGGAGTGATCCTCTCGGGACTCTTCCGGCTTCCGACCTGGGCAACACATTTTCAGACTTCTCCGACGGTCGAGCTTCCACAATGTTCCCAAGCCTCGTTGACAAATGAGTTTCTACTTTGTCTACTACAAGT
>KE504640.1:2314690-2329700 GCA_000441515.1 Elaeis oleifera | reverse complement strand
TATTATTCATAATATTTTTATATTATATTAATTTTTAATTATAAAATATTATTAATAAAATAATATATATATCGTGTATTGCATGAAGTTCTAAATTAGTATATTTTATATTTGATATCAAAGTAGGCCACTGATATTGTTATAATATGATAAGGTAACTGGTTTGAAATTTGAGTTCCTCCAACAAGAGAGAGGACGGAAAATAAAATGGCATTGCTCACGAGGAAAACAACGACAGCAAGCTACAAAGGCGTAATGCGGCGGAAAAAAGAGACGGTACTGCAATTTGTGGTGCCATTCAGATGACAGCGGTGAGATGTCGCGATCGCGCCAAGAAAAACGGTAAGATCGTAGCAAATGATTGGAAATCTTTTGGTCACGAAACCAATGCTTCCACTGGTCGTGCTGGCAGATGGCTAATAAAATTATAAAGGACCAGGTGTAGAGGACCACCAAGTTGCACCATCCAGTAGATCGTGTACCCGCACGCATATCAGTGCTCTCAGGGGGATAATGACCATCCATTTTGATGGAATCAACGGAAGTGGGTGTATCCTAGGTGGTGAACCATTTGATTTAAGTGGTCCTGGTACTCAAAAAGATAAACGGGCGTGGAGGAAAAGCAAGGCATGATTTGGAATGGACCCATTACATGGCTAACCTCCAAACCCCATTGGGTACGTGAAAGCGCCCAATTTGTCTGTTTTGTGATTTAAGCATCTATTAATTGCAGGCCCTTTCTGCCTTTCATGATCCATGCAAACGAAAAATATTCGTTGCAATGATGATACTATATCAAATTTATAATAAATCAATAAAATTTAATAATTTATCGATTTCATATATTCATCAATTTTATGGATAGTACCTCATACTATTCTTCTCTATTTATTCATTTCCAACTATTAATTGATTTATTACAATGATAGCGTGATATCACTGTTGCAACAAAATTTACTTCATATAAACTAGCTAGCTAGATTTTGATTTTCCCTCGATCTTCTTTCAGGACATTTTGATTTCCATTTAGTTTCTAACACTACAGGGTGCAAGAGTTCCAATACTCCAACTGCAAGGGTCATGGAGTTCAACTTCCCAGATGGATATTTAAGATTTACAATTTTCTTCAAATTTGTGCATCGCATGCGATAAAACCAGTGTCGCATCAAAATAATCAACTTGTATCAAATTGCGATAAGATTTTCGGTGCAAGTCGCAATGTTATAGATTAATAGATAGATGGTTTTGCATCAAATATATCAACATGATAACATGATATATATGCATCTGATTTAACTGCATTATATTGTTCTACGTCTACTATTTTAGAATTGCACCAATTAAGCATCTCTTTATTTTTCTTTCTTCTTGAAAATATAATTAAGATGCATCCGTTCTTTTTCTCTTTATATGATGGAGGGTGCCAATCAACTGAGCTAAATCCAATCAGCTAGACATCCATATATTTCAACATGAGCTGGCAATCACTATTCATCTTCCTTCTCGAACCGACTAGACAGGTCGCACACGTCAATATCGAACCCAATGAACTTGATGTTGATCAATGCAGTGCAGCGGACACGCATCTCCCATCTTGAATTGCAGCAGACGCGCATCACTCGGCATTGAAGCAATGCAGTACTGATTCACATTGGATATCAAATTGACTGTTGGCATCCTTGGCAAGTAATCCAATGCCCCAAGATATATCTTCTACAACTATCCTAGTCCACACATCAAAAGGTCCCTCAGAAAAGCATCAGATTGATGGTGAAATCCCAAAGGAACAGCCTCAACACAGCTGTAGTTGATGGATCAAAGGCCATGAAGACAAACCAAAAGGAGACCTCAAGTGCATGGCTTTCCCACCAGCAAACAATCCCGGGGTCAGCCCACAAAGACTTATTGTCTTTTCCCTCCCCTTTGGCCTTTTACGGCTTGAGGTTGGTCCATGAGATGAGCCCGAGCTGTCACGGGAATTTCGGCTCAAGTGCTGTGGACGTGGGTGGCATGTGACCGCAATCTCTTCCCTCCGCTTCCCTTAGATTGTGGACCATTAAAAAAGTAATTGTATCACCACATAGCTTCATTACAAAATTATTATAACCATCCATCCTATAATATAATTCCATTGGTGGAGGAGAATTTGATTAAAGAAATAGTAGGAAAGAGAGGAGAGGGGAAAGTATAAGGAGTTTTCCTCTCGTGCAAGGCATCACTTCACCATTCATCCTTCATACAAGGAGAAAAAGGAAGGGAAAGGAGAAGGAAGCATCTGACCGACGTGAAGCTTTTTCTCAAGGACAAGGAGAAGGCAACAATTTTTAGCAGAATATGCTTCCTCACAGCATTAAATCACCATATGGAGAGGATAACAGTAAGGAAGGGCCCATTTGTCTGTAAGTACCATTCAATACCAACTTGGTTAAATATTAAAGCTATGATTAACAGAAAGGCTAAGTCTGCAGTGATGGATTCATTAAAACTTGTACTTCTAATCCAAACCTTCTCTCTCAACCTCTTATAGAGAGGCAATTTCTAATGAAATGACAATTTGACAATATTGAACCCCTTGTGAATGATCCGCACTGATGCACACTTTCAATTAACTAAGCTCTGTTCTAAATTTCTTTGTTTAGACAGATGGCTTGTGTTTTAATGGAAAGGAAAATAACATTGACTTTTGATCCACGTACAGCCATAATTCAATTGGCTGGTATATTACAAAAGTGTGAATTAAATTATAAAATAAAGATGACATGTTTGAAGTAATCCAAGAGGCAGAACTGGCATCAAATGGTTGACCTCTCATCTCTAAAACGAGAATCATGCCTCTAAATGAAACTATAAATCATGTATTACTTTAAGATGAAGCAAATTGGCATGGCTTTGCAAATGAAAATGAGTACACTTTAATATGCAGTTATTGTTTTACACCCTGCTTTGGAGATCATGATTCATGTCATATTCACATATTCTGCGTTCAGGAGCAATTTGGCTGGATATAATGATCTAGAGTTTAAGAAAAAAAAATTCATAAAAATTCAAAATAGTATGAATTACAAATAATTAGAAGAAAAAATAAACTAAAATATGAACTTTATTAAAAATGAAGTTTATTTATGTACAAATAAGTACAGTAGAGGCAAAATAATAAATAATAGTAAAAAAATCATTGGTAGCAATAATATATGATATCCTTAATTTCAAGCATATAACTTTTAAAAAAAATAGTTATGAATAATTCATAAATAAATCATAAAATTTATATAACATTTATTGATTCATTTTGGAGAATTATTCCTAGTCAAGAAAAGAAATCAAGGACAATTCCAAAAAAAATAGAGAATATTGAAACCGTGAATCATATGACTTGATTTTGCATCAAGATATGGAATTGTTCATTGCTTGCCTCTTATAGATGGTTTTTGTTATAAGAATCTATTTAGTGCATTTTGATCACAATAGTTTTCCAAACACACAGTATATTGTACATAATAAGCTAGTTCTATGACATAAGCGATTTTGATTTTATGGTGCAACTACCATCACTAGCACTATACGGCAACCACCTATACATGTTGCGAATTAGTTACATGATCGTGAATGTTATTATTATTTCAATCGTACCAAAATAGCTGCATATATCTAAATGTATGAAAGCCTTACTAAAAATAGAACATAGTTTATGATTTATTCCACTAAGGTATCTCATTAGATAAGTAGCTTGAAGTATTCACCTAAGGTATTTGATTAAATAATGACTTTGTAGATGATATAACGTACCTTGGCAATTGGCATAGCTAGCTGTTTGTTTCTTCCATCCCAAAGCCCACCGTATATTATTATTATTATTATTATTTTTATTGTAACTCTCTCCTCTTGACCCATAAGTTGAGATGTAGTTTCTTGCATTGCCACCGCAGAGCTTGCGAAATCAACGAGCAGAAATAGGCATTGCAAGGGTAGGTTGGTCATTTCGTCAAGATTAGAACAGTGCAACATCTGAAAGATTAAGACCGGGAACGGAAGGATACGATGGTAAATGGAGATGTACCAGCCAGCGAGCTAGATTTGGAGTTTTGTCTTCCGGGTTGACCTCATCCCCATCCCTCCCATTATCCCTCCTATTTATCTTTTCTCCTCCTCCCACTAATCCCGTTGTTAATGATTTCCTCTATTTTCTAACCCACCTTTAAATGCTAAAGCTGCATCTCTTCTCTTGCTTACCCTTTACTGCTCTCTCTCTCTCCTTCCGCCCGGGCTTTCCTCCAATGCAGACAAAGACCTCCCTCCCTCCCTCCCTCCTCTCTCTCTCTCCTGGTTTTCATGGTTTCTCTCCCTTTCTCATCAACTCAAAGGGAAAGGACTCACCAACCATTTAACCAAACCATCCCTTTCTCTCCCTCCAAACTCTTGTAGATTGAAAAAGACTTTCTTTTTCTTCTTCCAACTGTCCTTCTTGGTGCTGAACTGGTGCTTTCTTGTCTATCTTTGCTTTGAGTTTTCTCTTCCATTTTTTTGGGCTTTTTATGGATTAATTTTCTTAGAGACCATTTCTCTGCTTCGAAACCACTCTAACTGCGTCTCCTTGGTTGGGGTCCTGTGTTTTGTTGGGGTTCGTTCTATTTGAGGCCCCATGCGTTAAGGGTCGGTTGGTGGGAAGAAGCCCTTTGCTTGGTGGAGGGGAGATCATCAGGATCAAATCACCAAAAGAGGTATTTTCCTTGCAAAATTTGTTCTTTTCCCTATGGTTATGTTAATGCTTCAAATGCTATGTTTTCTTTCATGCAAATGTTGTTATGAATACACCTTTTTCATCCTCCGGCAATGATGATAGATGGGACAGAGATGGCATGGGGGAAGTTGCTTCTTTATTTACCTTTCACTTCTTCTCGTCTGTGGATGTTTAGCATGTTGTCATCAATTTGGGATTTTTAGAAATTATTGTCACACAATGCTAATAATGTTATTAAATATTTTGGAATCAGTGAAATATATGGTTGCAAGTGCCTTCCTTTTGCACATTAAAGATGTCATGCAAACTTTGTGCGTTTCATGTTTCTGAAGAATTCTCACCATGAAAGATAAAAGAAACGCAGTGTTTCCGTTATTCTTGAAGTGCGAATTGGCGAGTTCAGCATGCATGGAGATCCATGGCAACATATGTTTGGTTTATAAATGGAATTAAATTTTATTTTTATTATCAGTGAAGCATCATCTTAGCACTTTCACAGAATAAGATTTCTGGGTGGGGGATGAGGCCTTTCAAAAATTACTTAACATTCATACTGTAATCTAGTTGTTTATCGATCCATTGATGTCATCTTTTGCAAAGCTATGTGCAAATGTGATATTTAGAATCCTATGCCTGATCCCATTCCCTTTTCAAGCCCAGAGGAGAAAATGTCAACCAGTGATTCTCTGAATACTGAGTTGTTGAAGAAGACCCCAGTTTTTGGCCTGAGAGTGTGGGTCCTGATAGGCGTCGGCGTAGGTTTGTTGATAGTGCTGATTCTCCTTATCCTATCCGTATGGGTGACATCTCGGAAGAAGGCAAGGAGGACCTTTGCTAAGTTCCCACTCTCACAGATTCCTAATGTCTCCAAGGAAATAACAGTAGACAGAGTTGATGGTCATAGTCTTGCTCAGAGCTTCAATGAACGTGAAGGACCTATGTATTCCTTGAACGACAAGTTCAATGATAAAGATTCAGGAAAGACATTAGCACACTTAACAATAAGCAAATCAAGTGATGCTGATAACATGAGTCAGTGCAGCTCAGTTTACCATAATGACAGGGCCGGGAGTTCATATTCTGGAGATGAAGGCAACTCCGGACCCACTAGGAAAACTATTCTTCATATGGACTTGTATCAGCATCTCCTTTAGTTGGTCTGCCTGAATTCTCTCATCTGGGATGGGGTCACTGGTTTACTCTAAGGGATCTTGAGTATGCAACAAATCGGTTTTCAAAAGAGAGTGTCCTCGGGGAGGTGGATATGGAGTTGTTTACCGGGCCGCCTGATAAATGGGACTGAGGTTGCCGTCAAGAAGCTTCTTAACAATCTGTAAGTATCGTTCTGGCCAATGTATATAAGTTTCTAACTCATTCAGCTTCAAAATTTAGGCAACATTATTTTTGGTAGTAAACATTTAATGGTAAATTTCTGTTTCGGTCTTGTAGGGGCCAAGCAGAGAAGGAATTTAGAGTGGAAGTGGAAGCTATTGGCCATGTTCGACATAAGAATCTGGTGCGGCTGTTGGGATATTGTGTAGAAGGAATCCATAGGTGAATACTTGTTTTGATTAATTCACTTGTTTATTTGTTCAATGTCGTGTTTTGGTTGACGAGAGCTATGTAAGAATTCATTAGCATCTTAGATCCTTTGCTAGGATTTCTTACATAATATAAGATGCCAAAGGATGGAGCAGGAGGGCCACCATGAGCCCATATTCTAACAATGTAATCTGCAAAAATCTCTGACCAGTAATTCAGTATTATCAATTGAAATTCTGTCGATAAATGGTACCAGTGAGCCTAATGCTGTGACACCACAGGTCAGCAAATTCTTTGGCAAAATCAGCTGACACAATAAATAAACCTAATTTCCAATACAGCACAGAAGTAAACTAGTTAGTGTACTGGTTTTGAAACCAGACAGCATTGAACTGTGAGCATTTGTATGCATGGAGACTGGGGTAGTTTTACACCAAAATCATCTGCTAAGAGAACCCTTGTGATGAAATCATCTGTACTTATCTTCATTAAGTTTCTTATTTCAGAAAAAGATGCTTCACTGTCATATAAAAGTAGACTCCTCTAAACCTCTAGACAAGGGGAAAAGATTTTAATAAATATGGTAAATGAGAACCGTAATGGAATTGGCCAACCCCTTCTAATATTATAATTTAAGCCTTAGAATGCTACTAAAGAAGTTTCTATGGCTCAACGTGGAGAAATAGTGCACAATCATTAAATTTAGATTCCACACTTTGGAGTTTTATGAGCATAAAAAAGCATTTTCAAAAAAAGAATTGTTTTTGTTTCTACAGCCATGCACACAATAGGTGATATCAAAAGTAGATTTAGAAATGCCAAATCAAGCACAAGAAAATAAGTTTTTGATCAGATCTGCTCATTCCAAAGAAATTGCTAGATGATCCTCATAACTCGATTGGTTGAATTTCTTGGAAACTTTAATTTTCCACATTAAATAATGTACTTCAAACATAATTTGCAGAAGATATGTACAAAAAAGTAATAAGAAAACCTGATGATAAGATGCTTTCCATTCACTAACGATTGTTTAAGCAACCTTAGAGGCTGGTGAAACCCAATTGTACTCAAACTATATGGTCATTCTCATAGAATTAGTTATTCCAACCACATTTGTTCAAATGCTTTGGTACATTATTGTGCTTTTTCCTCTAATGAAATTTAATTTGTCATTTAATATCTACTTATTGCATCTTCAGTTGGGTGATGAATGGCCCATCCCCAGTGGTTGATAATCAGGAAAGGTTGATTGCTAGTGCTTTTATGATCTGATTTTTAGCACTATCCTCATAGAGCTCTCTGTGCAAATTGAATAATGTATTGTAGGATGCTTGTTTATGAGTATGTGAACAATGGGAACTTAGAGCAGTGGCTTCATGGAGCTATGCGTCAATGTGGTGTTCTTAGTTGGGAGAATCGCATGAAGGTTATCCTAGGCACCGCGAAGGCGTAAGTTTTGACACCCTAATATAATTCATCCATTTTGTCTTTCCTGGTTTTCTGATTCATTATGATGAACTTAAATTTAACTTTCTGTTTAGTATTAATAATTTGTGATTGATAGTTCACTAAATTGAATAACTAAATGGTCTTCAGACTTGCATATCTGCATGAAGCAATAGAACCAAAAGTCGTGCACCGCGATATAAAATCGAGTAATATTTTAATCGATGATGAATTCAATGGGAAGGTTTCTGATTTTGGATTGGCCAAGCTCTTGGGTTCAGGCAAGAGCCACATCACAACTAGAGTAATGGGAACATTTGGGTATGCCTACATTTTCATGTCTGCTATATTTCATGTTCTGTTAATAGAATCTGAGAGTAAATTTATTTGTGGATGTTCCTGTACTTTGCTTTTTCCTTTTCCAGGTATGTGGCACCTGAGTATGCAAATACTGGATTACTAAATGAGAAGAGTGATGTTTACAGTTTTGGAGTACTTCTGTTGGAAGCTGTGACAGGAAGGGATCCTGTAGATTATGCTCGGCCTGCAAATGAGGTACGTCTAACTCAAAAAATCTACAACCCACAACTCGCATTCCTAATGAGTACTCCATTTGACATCTATTTTATTTGTTGGCATCAACATTCTGAGCTTCAATTGTTCATGATATTCAGCAACCAGTGGTACATCTACCAGCAAAATTATGTCTAACTTGTAAGATCAAGTGATGACTCAGATTAAGGATTTCTTGGTTTGGTTTTGGCCATAGCTAGGTATATCTACAGGGTTTTTAGCTGTTTTAAGAAGTGGTATCAATAACATCTATGTGACCAGGTCAATCTTGTGGAGTGGCTTAAAATGATGGTAGGAAATAGGAGGGCTGAGGAAGTAGTGGATCCCACCATGGAGGTGAAGCCATCCGCACGGGCTCTTAAACGAACTCTTCTAGTAGCACTGAGATGTGTCGATCCTGATGCCGATAAAAGACCAAAGATGGGCCAGGTTGTTCGAATGCTCGAAACAGAGGAAGTCCCGCACCGTGAGGTTGTACTGTCTTTTATGAAACCCCTTTCCTTCTGCCGTCTCTTGAATGATTTATACCTCAAGGTAATTATGTTGTGACTCGTTTTATCTTTCACAAAAGGATCGGAGACACCGGAGGAGCCACATGGGTAGCATGGAGATCGAGTCCCTAAAGGAGAACTCAAATTCTTCTGATATGGAAAACAATGTAGGACCATCAGAGAGTGGGACATGGGGGAGGTCTCAAGCATAAGGTGGACTGATGTATGTTGGAGATCAGTCTCCAGCATTCTCTCTTTGCTGACAAGATTGAAAAGCTTTCATTGACTGCTATCCAGAGGCTGCTGGCTGCAAGAAGAAGGTGACATTTCGAGATAAAATGCAGACTTATCTTTTGTGGGTTCTTGGGTCATGCTCCTGTTTCTGTCACCAGCATCAGGAGAGACAAGAGGAGCAAACTCATCCTTGTGAGTTTCTAAAGTATGCAGTTATTCCAGCTTTTGTTGTACAGATTCCTGTCTTCAGTTAAGAACGTTCGGTTAGTTTATACAATTTATCTGTTATTTTTATTCCCTCTTCCCTCTGCCCTGTCCTTGGTGTCTGCCTGAAGAATGATCATTTATTATTCCCTCACTTTGCCTTTTTGTGCTCTTGAGGTTTTCTTTATTGGGATGGAATGATGCCTTGCTCCATGGTGTCTCTTTTCTCTTTTCAGCCCTGTCTCTTCTTCCATGTTTTAGTTGCAAGGTTTTTTTTTTTCAGTTTTGTTTAGATGTAAAGTTTGATCAAAAAGATCAACGACATCCGTATCTGCTAACGAATCAATTATTAGGGAGAGAAAGGAGACATGGTTAGGCATCGACCATTAGCTATGTTTTTAAACAATTAACCTTTCTGGAATGCTGTATAAAAAGGTCTCAGTATAAATAAAATAAAAGATATAATAGTTTGTTGGGAAAGCTTTGGATCTTTAGTTAACCTGGCATTAACTACTCTATGCATGGAGGGCTGGACTAGTTTTGGGGTCTTGTAGTTGAGTGCTGTTTGCTATATGAAGTTTGTATCAGCAAGTACTAGTTCCCTTTATTTCATTCAAGTTAGATCTTTAATCTTGAACCTCCAAACATCTTTTGAGTCATTTTGCAAACTCTTGATGGTGGCTGAAATTTTTTAAATTAAAATTGGTCCAATATTTGAAGAGGCATGCGCTATTTATTTGCTTGCTCTTGCGTTCATTCATTCGTTCCTTTGTTTATTTGTTGCTTGGAGTTCTAATTTGCATCTAGCATGTCCCTTAAAAATGTAATAGGGATGTACTTTCATGAATTTAAAATGGGAAGCAAGAATTCTTGAATGGGAAATTATTTTATTCACCAAGGTTTCTTCCCTGGAAATTTTAATAAACTCTATAATGAGATCTATCTCGATATGTAGTTTGTTGCATTTTGTGCAGATATCTTAAACAAAGTGTATCTTTCACCATAAATGGTGGCATCTATAATTTCAATATATGTAACATGAAAATTTTATTTATAATTTATAGTAACTTTAAAATTAAATAGCAATAAATAAATAAAGTTCTAGTTGATTTTGATGATAATTGTATATTTGTTGTAATGTAATTTGAATATTGATAATTAAAATGGATAGATTATTAAAAGTATTAAAACAAGATAAAAATACTCATGCGTAAGGCTTGAAAGCGCACGTTTTGGTTTTCGAGATCTTCACATTATATTTACTAAAGATTTATCTTCCAATACTCGCCTTCTCGTTCACAATTGAGGATTGCCGTTAGTGTATAAGAAACAGACCTGCTCCTGATATTATTAGTTTGTTGTGGGACACCTGTGCAGGTTCCTGCCCTTAGTTTGCAATGCTGCCATCATTGCTTGATAGTTTCTTCCAACCATTTCCTAAAGGTGTTAGAATTTTCTTTCTTTGCATGAAAAGTGGGATAAAGTTGTTTAGATTAGATAATAACCAACACATTAGCATGAGTGCAAGCAAATATCCCAAGTCCAATGGAGATGTTGCTTGTTTGTTACACTAAGCCTGCTTTCAACATGAAGCAATCTTAGATGCTTCAAACTAAAAATATTTCATTTTTATAGTTATGAAGTATTCTTCTGCTATAATCATTTTATAGCATTGAAGTAAGACTTCTTTATGATGGGTGAGTGATGACATCTAAACGTTCAATATCTCAATCTCATCTTCCAAGTGGATTATTATCTTCTCTCTTTTTCTCTCTTGGAGGAAAGCTGGCTGCCTATCTTGCCAATCCTTTTTGTAGGCATTTTCTTTTTTGGTAGACTATGGTAGGTGCTAAACGCTTGGGGGATTGGGTGTAATGTGAGATGTGAGAGTGCACCTACCCATTTGGAGTACCGACCCTCGGTCATCTATTTGGCATCAAGGATGTCTTGGCAGGTCACTCAAATAACAATCCAAACAAGCACTCTAAGCTGCCTGACGTGACCAAGTTGGCACTCTTCTCTCCTTTTCTTTGTTAATAAAACCATTCTTACTTACATGGCCTAGTACGGAACTGGTGGTAACTCACCCTTAAGCAACCCTACTGGAAAAAGCTCACCTTTGAGCAATAGCAACCATCTTAGATTGTTGAAAGAGCATTGTAAAAGAGTAACACGCATGTGAAAATAATAGATGGATACCTTCTTTTAGCATCCAAACAAACCAAACATAGCCTTTTCTAACTCAACCATGGATGGGATAAAAAGAGAAAGGGAGGGACACACTTGCTCGAAAGACCTTGTCTTATGCCAAGAGAAGCCACCGAACACCATCACATAAGACTTTGTTGCTATATTCTCTCTCCTCCTCTCTCTCTCTCTCTGAGCTGAAATGGTCTTAGCTTTACGCTATGAGCCAACGACCTTTACACCCTGGCTCGCACGTCTTGGCCTTCTGATGCCATTATTATTATGATGTGGGAGAGAGATGGAGCTAGAGAGGGTGTGGAGAAAATAGATAAAAATGATCAACTGAAACGGCCTTCTGCTGGAAGTGGTTGGTGTCACTATTTGACTTGCAGCATTCCATGTGATGTTGCATTCCTTTTCTTGGCGTAATCCCATGCAAGGAAGCCTTTCATCATTCCATGAGCTAGGAGAGGATCTAAAGCCCTATAAAATGAATTTAAAAAAAAAAAAAGGAAAGGAAAGGAATAACTAGAGCACATGCCTGTTAGTTAAATTTGGGTGGTTGTTGCTCAAAACAAAGTCCATGAGCTTGTAAGTTGGTACCCTATGCTCCTATGGAATAAACGTGATCATTTAATACAAGATTTTATAGGGAATCGATCCATAGCTCCAAGGCAATCTTGTTTTGTTTGGAATAAACATGATTCCATAAAGACGAGTCTTTATAAAAAAATTCATTACGTATGGTTAAGGATCTTGTGAGAATTGCAAGTAACGCGGGACTTGGATCACCATATCCAAGGATATCACAAAAGTGGTACTTTCAAATTGGCCCGTGAATGAAGGAGACATCGTTTCTCTTTCTTTCCTCATGTCCCTCTGGTTTTTAATTCTTTATTTGTAAGCAACGACAGGCAAGCATCATGTTGGGTCTCAGAACTAGGTACTAAATTATAATTATATGCGTACAAGAAAATCAAAACGGCCACTTCTTCCCAACTCTTATTTGTCTCAGTTTAGTTTCTTATGAAGACATCTTCTGCTATTCATCTTCCTTTTGCCTTTATCAATTGCTTAATTTGCGTATGGTTCCACGATGCTCGATTCTGGGAGAGGACTCAGTTATGGTTGAATTTTCAGTAGTTGAAATCTTTTAGCCGAAGTGTTGCATTTATTTGAGTCTTGCCAAAACCTTGCACATGCAGCCACTTATTAAACCTTTGCCTGCTTTGAGTCTTGGTAACAGCCTTGGTTCCCTGCTTCTGTATGGTCTTAATACCTACGCCCGCTTTAGGTAACCAAGGAATATAGGATCACCAGTTGCTCAGATGAAAAGATTTGACTACTTCCAAGTGGTTGTGCTACTATCTTAAATCTCTATAAAATGACTTGCAATGTCAACAATATGATTATGCTTCTCGTCAAGAATTAGACATTTAGCGAAGTCAAATATTGCCTGTTATTTTGAATGCAGTCCAGCAGAAAAATGGATGAATTACTTTGTGGCATCAGGAGTTGAAAGTACTAACAGCTGCTCGAATTGGTTCCATAAACCAGAATATAGCCTACTCTCTGGACGAGGTCCGAGGTATAAATTTCAACTAGCATTAAGACAAAAATCTGTAATTTGGTTTCTTAGATGTACAAAGAGTTCTGGACGCTGCTAAGTTATGAAGTTGTGATTTTTATAGTTATGTGCTCTAATATCTAGCCTTCTTCAAATGTTGCTCGGGATATTGACATGCCAAATTAGATGCGCGCAAGCACTGGGTGAAAACATCCACAAATTATAATCCAATAAACTTTTGCGGTGCTGTCAATTGAAGTAATAAAAGAATATTATCATGATGTAAGAGAGAGAACATCAGTAGTCTTATATTGATTGTGAATCAAGAGAGATTATATTTTATATGGAACATATTCTCTCCTCTGTAAAGTATCTTTTAAAGAACAAATCATGAAACTCCGTATTTAGTGGCTAAAGATCAAAATGGACAATATTTCATATAAATATTGGCACTTATGCACCGTAAGACTGATGTGCCTCGAACGGATTGTGGAGATTGGCCCATCCAACGAGTCCTTAACCGCAATAAATATTATACATGAACCATTTATTTAATAGGTTCCTGCCTCTAACCTATCTGATTTCCAATCCACATTGATCGCAACAATGGAGCTTTATGCGGAACCTCGAGCTCCAGTATCCGAAGTGTTGCTCCTTTGTGAGATAAAGATTTCTCAATGGCTGTCACATAAACAGACTTAAAGGTGCCAGCCATGCTGTTGAGCATCTCCAATTCTCGATTACAACTGTTGGAATTCCGCCAGCGTCAGGAGAACTTGCAACTTTGAGGGTAGTCATTCGTATTTAGCTTATAACATTGGATTCTTGAACCTTATTCTCGTGTAACGTCATCTATTATACGGTGGGCAGCTTATTCTCGTATGACGTCATCTATTATACGGTGGGCCATCTTGCATGATCCACATCGTGAAGCCCAAGCCTCCACAAGAAGGGATGTTACTGGCCAGAACGGAATCGATCCAATGAAATGGAGTGACGGCCTCAGCAATGGGAGAAATAAGTAGGGGAAAAAAAAAAAACTCGAGGATACAGATACAAAGAAATGCTTATTAACCTTAGCATCACTATCATTTCTCTTAATTTTAAATTAAATAAAACTTTTGTTATATTTATTTTAATTTAAAATTGAATATATTTGCTGTAGTTAATTATTTTCAAAATAAAATATGATGGCAATGTCTCAAATGGCACTAGTAGCAGTGGAGATGACGAAGGCTATAATAATAGTAGAAACAACACAAAGGTGTTGGCAATGTAATAGATATGATAATGGTGGTGAGGATATTGATGATATAATAGCAATAATAATGGTGATGGTGATGATATGACAGGTTGTGAAGGTGACACTGATGTATAGCAAGATAGTGGAGATGGAGATAATATTTCTACATATAGGGGGATGATGGAGGTAGTAGGGGCAACAATGACAATGATTTCTATAATCATGATGGTAAAAATATATTTTATTTTAAAATAGTTAATTAAAATTTTTATTTCATTTTTTCTATAAATTGTGAAAATAAAAATAATACCACCAATCATATTTTTTATCTTAATTTTAATATCTTATTTTTAAATAAAAATAAAAAATAAAGGTGATGCCAAAATGACTCTTATACATGTATATGTATGTATGTATGTTTATTTATGTATATGTATATATAAATAGTGATACACCATAGTCAACAGCGGGAATCGTTACAATCATATGACCTAAATCAAGGACATGTGTTGTTTGCAACTAAAATTAGAATCGGATCAGAATAGTCACATTTTCCGATATATTTGGTTAGTGACTGGAATTAGAATTAAAATCAAAATGGTATTTGAATATTAGAAAAAGTAAAATTAGATTTTGAGAGATTAGGACATCCTTATTTTTTTCTTGAAATTAGAATGAAGAAGCCAATCATTTTCATTCTCAGTTCAACTCTGTCTAATCAAATGTGCCTCAAAAATTATTATCGGATTAAAAAAAAAAAAAAAAGAAAAGAAGAAGAAGAAGAA
>KE504640.1:2301497-2314670 GCA_000441515.1 Elaeis oleifera | reverse complement strand
AAGAAGAAGAAGAAGACGACCAATCACCGTTGCACCTGCCTGTCCTTCCCACATTTGCCCGTCGACTAGATCTGACGTTACGGTGATTCATGCAAAAGAGACAAAGTATCAAGTATCAAGCACCATCGGGCGGATCGACCAAGGGATTTGTTCAGCTTGGTTGAGAATTTGTACGACGGTGAGAAAATAACTCAATTAGCAACCAAGGGATACCAGGCTACTAGCAGAGCCTCGCATGGTCCATGCCTCCGCCAGCAATAAGCATAAAGCTGCCAGCACCCACATTTCTTCTTGAGTCGAAGGCAAACCCATCATGCGTCCTAACTGCAAAACCGGGCACCGCCTTTTTGTCCCATGGGCCACAGCATCCATCAGTATCGAGCCCAATCCACTGAGTTGGGGCTAATGCCCAAACCATGCCAGTGGGGAGGATGGGCAGTAGAATACACAATATTTACATCATGTTAACAGTGCTCGGACACTTGTAATAATATTTGCCTGAGTGATCCTAGTGCCGTGGAACACAAAGGCGCCCTAACTCTTCCATATATACCGGAGTATTAAAGCAAACATACATGTTCTTTACCCAAAAAAAAAGTGGCAAAATTAATCCGACCTGCCAATCCGGCTCACATTCGGTCCATCTTAAATAGATTTGAATTTGACTTAAACGGATCCGGATCGTAAACATGTTGATCTATTTAACCTGTTTAATAATCGGATCGGATTCAGATTCAGACAGCTGATCCGTTTAATCCGTTAATGAATGGACTGGGTCGGATCGGATTGTAACAACCGTTTAACCCGTGACACTGGAGAGCTTTAAGGATTTAAGAATTTCGGTCGGTTTCGCTATTCGCCATCCCATCGTCCTCTCGATGCTCTAAAGTTTTCCATCCCATCCCATTCCACCTCGATGACGACACCTGTGGACAGGCCGTTCGTTCCGATGATATCGCACTGGATGGCGTCGGATTTCGCGGCCGCACCGTGAACCTACTGGACTCCGACCCTAAGGTGAGCCGTCAGGCGCAGGGCTTCGAGCCGGTGTAGATCTCCATCTCCCTCTCCTGTTCCCTCTACCGTCGAAGCCTCCGACGTCACTGGAGGCAGTTAAGAGCACTAGGGTGGAGGTCAGAGAAACGGTCCGGCAGAGATGCGGCGAGGGCGAAGGCGGAGACAGTCAGCCACAGAGACGGAATGGATTTTTTTAAAATATTTTTTAATTATACAACCCTCATGCTCTAGGGATCCCGACGACACTGGACGGGCCGTTCGTTTCGGTGACGTCGACGCTGGATGGCGCTGGGTTCTGCGGCCGCACTATGCAACCTGTCGGACTCCGTCCCCAGGGTGAGGCACTGAGCCCGGGGCTTCGAGCTAGAGCGGATCTTCGACTCCCTCTCCCGTTCCCTCCACCGTCGAAGCCTTCGACGTCATTGGAGGAGGTCGAAAGCACAAGGGTGGAGGTTGGAGAGACGGTCGGGCAAAGATGCGGCTAGGACAAAGACGGAGACGGTTGGCCATAGAGACAGAATAGTTTTTTTAATTTAATTTTTTTATAAATAGATTATTAAACGAATTAAATTTATTTTTTAAGAAGTTATAAACGGATTGTAAACAGGTTGGATTAGATAATCTGTTTATTAAGTGAGTTGGGGTCAGGTTTAAAATTTGATCTATTTAAATAAAGAGGTCGGGTTCGAATTCAGAATTTTTTGACTCGATCCATTTATATTCGATTCGATCCGATTGTCATCCCTAAAAAAAATCATCATGCATACAGCCATTATATCAATTAAAATTGGTCTATCTTAATCCAGTGCTGCGCAAATGGGTACATGTGGAGTGGCATTGAATTGCTCCCGTGCAAGCGTGGCATATCTACGTTCGAATTAGAGGTATGAGGAGCGTATGGAATAGATGGGGCGGAGCCTAACAGGCTTATGTTGGCCTTGCTGGCTTGCTCGTGTTTGAACACGTTGGTGACCAATGAGCCATAGTTTGGTCATTTTTGGTCTAAGATAATAAGTATTTTTTTTTCTCTTTTTGCTTTGATAAATTAGATTTATTAAATCAATCTACAGTAAATGTATCCGTGAGCATCACCGAAAATCCTCCTCTTAAAGGGGTCCGAATAGAATGGGTTATATGCTAAGCAACTCAAAACTCAAATTCCAAATCAAGTCGCTCGTGCACCGGCTCAACTTGGTTTAGGGTAGACGACTGCCACTAGAATGGTACATCTAGAACCTTCCGACCAGCTGTTTGATAAAAGTCAGGAGATGTTTACATCAAAAGAAAGATAAAAAAGCTGGGGATATGTGTAACTCCAATTTACGCGTGGATCCCAAGCTCGTGGAGGTGCGACCACCGGGGAAGAAAATCTAGGAGGCCCAATCACAACTCACGAACGAGATTCCTAGCCAGAAACGAATGCCCAAAGAATCTGAAGCACAGCTTGCCAGGTGTTCGACCATTAACCTTAACCTCAGAGCCCATGAAGCAGCCAATCAAATGAAAGAATTAGATTTCCTGGGATAAGGACTGCACCGCCCTCGTCTTTAAAGTCCCCTTAGACCCAACCCTTCACTCAGAGCACCTACCAACAGCATTCCATTGGGATCACCGCTCCCATCTCCAAGGCATCATCTCTATCTAGTCCTTCTCAATGGCTGCCACCATGGCCCTCTCCTCCCCTTCCCTCGCCGGAAAAGCGGTGAAGCTCGCTCCCTCGGCCTCTCCCATCCTCGGGAATGGCAGGGTCACCATGCGGAAGACCTCGACCAAGCGCGTCCCTCCGGCAGCCCATGGTACGGGCCAGACCGTGTCAAGTACCTCGGCCCCTTGTCCGGCGATCCCCCGTCCTACCTGACCGGTGAATTCCCCGGTGACTATGGGTGGGACACTGCTGGTCTCTCGGCCGACCCTGAGACCTTCGCCAAGAACCGGGAGCTCGAGGTCATCCACTGCAGGTGGGCCATGCTGGGTGCCCTCGGCTGCGTCTTTCCGGAGTTGCTTGCCCGCAATGGCGTCAAGTTCGGCGAGGCCGTCTGGTTCAAAGCGGGAGCTCAGATCTTCAGCGAGGGAGGTCTGGACTACCTAGGCAACCCGAGCTTGATCCATGCTCAGAGCATTCTGGCCATCTGGGCTTGCCAAGTTATACTGATGGGTGCCGTCGAAGGGTACCGCGTCGCCGGCGGGCCGCTGGGTGAGGTCACCGACCCTCTGTACCCTGGGGGGAGCTTCGATCCCTTGGGCCTTGCCGATGACCCGGAGGCGTTCGCAGAGCTTAAAGTGAAAGAGATCAAGAACGGCAGGCTAGCCATGTTCTCCATGTTCGGTTTCTTTGTTCAGGCTATTGTGACCGGGAAGGGCCCGTTGGAGAACCTGGCCGACCACCTTGCGGATCCTGTTAACAACAATGCTTGGGCCTATGCCACCAACTTCGTGCCCGGAAAGTGAGCCTGGTAACCTTAATTTGGTGCTCAGAAATTCTTCATCTGTTGTGGTTTTGTTTGAATTGAAATTGTTGGCGCGGTGTGCATTAATCCAGTGCAATATTGTTCTCGCTCTTAAGACCCACGTGTCTTCTTCTCTTCCTTTTTTTTTTTCCTTCGGTCTCCTTTCTAGTATTTCCGTTAAAGATCGGGTGCCCCAAATCATCCAATTCCTTCTGGACCTGAATAAACCAAGACTTCAACAACCCATGTGAAGGTCCGGGGAGAATGAAGTTTGTTTATCAAGATCCAGAAGCTAAAGAGATGCCAGAATGGGTCTGTGGACTGAGGTAATTTATATCCTACACCCCGTGCACCAACACTCGTCGCCTTCCTGTGGGCCAACTGAAGGGAGATAAGTTGATTGGCATTCTGCAAAGCCACAATTCCTTCCTGATCACGTGAATGTACATGGCAGGAGATTTTCCATCTCATATTTATTGTCCAAGACGTACAATCTAATAATAGAGATCTCACGTGTAAGACTTTTTTTTTTTTTGAATAAAATCAAATTTATTATACGAACCGAGAATAAATCATACATGAAAATCCGTAATTAAATAATATTGACAATTTCGATAGAAACATCTGGCAATGTCAAATATACCGTCGATTTAGTATAATTAGCCACGTACGTCGTCGTTCAATCTGCAGAATTGCTTGCCGCTCTGTAAATATGTGACTTTTAAATATTATAAAATTATCTTCACTTTTCAATAAATTTGTTGAAGTGGATAAGAATCAACCTTAGAAAGTATAGACTTACATAACCAACGGACCATCTTCCAGAATACTTTGAGTTGCCTTCAAAATTTTCATTGGGCAGATTAAAATCATTCTAAGATTTCGATCAACATTTTGAAAAATAGGATCATTCCGACCCTCCCAAACTTGATATGCTATATAAGCCATTAAAACAATATCTAATCGTTCTCTATCTTTACGTGATCTTTCTCTGAGTATATAAAAAAGTCATCCAAAGAAAATTTAGAGATAGTTGAAGAGTTAGAAATTGAAGCCATTCTCCAAATATGAGTAGCCAGTTTGCAATACAAAACAACATAATCAGTGGATCTTTCCAATCATAATAGAGATCATAGAATGTATCAAAGCAACGTTAGAATGGACACCAAGCTTCTAGATCAACCGATAGTTCTAGTTAATAGAGCTTTAGTTTTGAATATTTTAAAGATCGGCAACTCTAAACAATAGCCTAGATGAACGTCCCCATCCCAGCCTATCAGCGTCATCTTTATTGGGATTAGGGATAAAAGAATTTTCTTAGCCACTGACTTAGAAAAACTACTGATGTATCATTTAGACATTCCAACTATTTACATTGGGCAACAAAAGATAATTCACATTAAGACTTTGCAAAGATACAAAATAAACCAGAGTAAGCCGCTGTCCAATGGGAATAGATGTTCATTACCTAGAATCCACCTAAGATTAGTTAGAATCAATGGAGCAAAAGAACACAACTTTTCTAGATAAATGAGCCACTATTTGATCATACTGAAAAAGATATATATGACCGCTCACCATACTTTACCCTCAAGAGAGATACCCACAACTCCTCCAAGGCCAACATAAACTTTGCGGCATGTTTGGCCATCAAAATATCACTTTGAAAATTAAAGAGATAATTCTCAATCCATCTATTCAAATAGGCTAGTAAACACAATACAAAAAAGTCAAATGCACTCTTCCGAAAGAAATTGATGAATCCCATAGAAAATTTCTGATTATACCCTCTACCTTCAATGGAACACATTTAGAATTATACAGGAGACATTAAATAAATAAAGATCGTAGAAAGTACTAACTTAACTAGGATAATCTTATCTATCATAGATAGAGCTTCCACCGCTAACCATCTAATCTCTTCAAAAACTACTATACAAGATCACTGCAATTGGCCAAAATCAACCTCATCCCTAAAATAGGCACACCCAAATAATTTCAGATTCTGTAAGATTCCCAAATATACAGATAATTCTTCATTCACAATCTCATTAAAGTGTTAACCTCCGGGTTAAACTTAATAGCTGATCTTTCTAAATTAATTTTTGACTTGACAGCCCACAACAGTCTAATAAAATATCAAAGGTTATAATGGTATACCGTACTGTAGCTCGAGCAAAGAGGATGCGATTATTAGGAAAAAAAAAGAAAAGAGAGATAGAAATACTTGGACAATGAGGCAGATGTACGGTAACAAAATTCAACAAATCACTATTTCTTGACAAAGCAACAAAATAAATAATAAATAAATAACATGAAAGATGATAGCCTTGTCACACACCAATAAAAGAATAAAAAAATATGTGATACTGTCCCATTTATTAGAGTAGCGAACGGCGGAAAGACAATGTTAAGTCTTGAAAATTTACTTTGCACGAAGACAAACAACTGTTATTTCTCTGTATTGTGCTATTGATCTTATACTTGGATTACATATTCTTATTTACAAAGTACATGTATATGTTAAATGACATATTATTGAATAATTATTTACAACATGTTTAAATCAAGGAAGAAGACCTGAGTTATATTCCCGAAATGCATAGATCTCCTCATTTGACTTTCTTCAGTAACACATCAACAAGTTGCTATCACATGTTTGCAATTATGATACGTTGAATCACTAGGTACCATTACGCTTAGGTCATCCATTGCAAGTGGGGTTGCATTTGGTGCATCACCAGATAATTTTGGAGGATAATATGAATTACATTCAAGATAGATTATCATCATTACATTGCTAGTAATGTTGATTACTATACTTGATATACGTAGATAATATTACAGTAAAATTATTAGAAATTTTGATTGGCATATTTGATATGACAATTATATTATTAGTAATGTAAATTAAATTCTAAATATCTTCGGTAATTTTATTCTGGTGCTCTTCTTTCTCCCTAATGAGAACGGCGGAAGTGGTGTGGGTGTGGTGGCGGCATAGAGAAGCGGTAAGTCGAGGAGTGTGAGGAACCATGGGCATAGGGGAGGGGTAGGTGCGTATAGAAGAGTCGTGAGGGGTGGTGGGGATGAGCACGGAGCCCGAGGGGCAGTGCAGGCACAGAGGAGCCATGGGAGTGGTGGGGACGAGTGCGGAGGAGCCGCAAGGGTTGGTGAGGGACAAAAGTGGAAGAACGACGGGCAGACAAGGGGTGGAGGAGTCACGAGTCACCGGGGGGGATGAAGGAGCCGCGGGCAAGTGGCAGGGCGGAGAAGTCGCAAGCAGGCTGGGGGCAGAGGAGTCGCGGGCAAGCAGAGGGAGATGAAAGAGCCGCGGGCAGGGGGCATGCGCAAAGGAGCCATGGATGGCGCCGGGGGAGGTTGGGCGATAGGTTTGTATGATATTTTTAGGGATAATTTTATTCAAGATTTTTATTGTAATATTATCAAAGAAGTGATAATCTGGATAGCCATCTCTCTCCAAAGCTATCTAGATTGTCTCATGGGAAGCAATGTAGATTGCCAAGGTAATTTAAATTGACACCCAAAAATCATACCAAACACAGCAATCCAGTAGGCCTACTTTAAATTGTTGGCAATCTAACCAAATTGCCAGCTACCAAACGTAACCTTAGATCTATTTCTTTGAGTATAGCAACTTGGGACCTCATCCCAAAAAGTTAGTCAAAAGATATGATTTGGATTCTTTGATCTTATATAATTATTCAAGATCTATCTAATATATAGGACTAAATATATGCTCACATGATCCCCACTAAAATAAATTATATAACCCATAATTCGAACCAATGATCTCTAATTAAAATGTGAAGATCATGCAGGCGTGCATTTAATTTCACATTAGCTATATATTAGGTAGATCATGGGTATTTATATAAACCAAAAATCCTAATAATTTTTCAGCTAGTCTTTTTGGATGAATCTTGCATATCAGATCAGACTTGGTCCATGGCCTACTTTAAGAGATATTACGGCATGGGTTCATGGAAACTGATCACAAACCGATCGTGATGTTTATAATCAGATTTAAATGGATTTAGATCTTTATCTTAGCAAGGATGTTAGAGCTTAAATAGAGGGAGTATGTAAGAACCATGTGGAAGTGCGTTTAGTTCGTATTGGCTATGCACTAGATATATCTTGAATATTTAAGATCAATAACTTAATAATATATTTTGGTTAGTTTTTTGGATGAGGTCCGAAATCATTACACTGAGCTTCTGGTTGCAATGGGGTCAAGTTCAGCAAGGCTACGTGGTTCAAGGTCAAATGTTATATCTTCATGGATGATTGGACTACTTGGACAACCCAAGCTTGATTCACATCCGAAGCATTCTGGCCATATGGGCCCGCCAAGTCATTATGATGTGTGTTGTCGAGAGGCACCGCATTGGTGGTGGGGCGTTGGTGAAGTGACTGACCCTGTTTACTCGGTAGCCTACCGGCAATTCTAATCCCCTTGGTCTTATTTGGGTCAACTGTTTACTCGGTAGCCTACCGGCAATTCTGATCCCCTTGGTCTTATGGATGACCCAAAGGGCTTTGCCGAGCTAGAGGTGAAAGGAAAATTCTTTGTGCACCGCGAGCAGTGTAAAAAATTCGATATGGAGCACATCATTTTATGTGATTGATCCACGTAGCTACCGCTTCTCAATGCATATTAATATCTGCAGTTTCATCTTTTCGTTTAAAAATTTTGAATGATGAAAATACTCCTATTTTCTAGAAAAAATATGACATCCTGTGGTATATTATGATTTTCTGCACACAGGATGTCATAATATGGTCCAAAAAATTATGACATCACATGATATATTATGACATTCTATGTCAAATTATGATTTTCTACATGTAGGATGTCATAATATGATCCAAATATCATAATATGTCACAGAATGTCATAATATAGAAGGGACATTTTTATCCAACTACTTTCGAACACGTATTTAATACCTGCAACTCTACTTTTTCGTTTGAAAATTCTGAATGATGAAAATATTCTTATTCTTTGAAAAAATTATGACATCCCATGGTATATTATGACATCCAGCATCAAATTATGATTTTCTGCATACAGGATGTCATAATATGGACATAAATATCATAATTTTTTTCAAAGAGTAGAAATATTTTCGTCGTTGAAAAACGATGATTATATGGACCAATCACATAAAGTGATGCACTCCACATCAGATTTGTTACACCGTCTACGGTGCACAAAGAATTTTCAAGGTGAAAGAGATCAAGCTCCATTTTCAGCTTCTTCGCTCAGGTCACCGTGACCGGCAGGGGCCCATTGGAGAACCTGAACGACCACCTTGCTGATCCCGTCAACAACGAGCCCGGGTCTATGCTATCAACTTTGTCCTTGGCGAGTGAGAAATGGAGAGATTCCATTCACCTGCGGATCAGCACCAAGGAATTAGACTGCTGAACCGTGCACTAGTACCGTCTTCAATAATGTTAAGCTCTTCCTATTTCTTGGCATAAACCATGAGTTTAGCACCGCCGCAGTAACAATTGCAGGCTGTGGGTAAATGACTCATAACGTCATGCCTCTTATGCAAAAGCACACATATATTGATATCTAGCAAATTAAAGTGCAGCAATGATTAACTTACAATATCCCGGTCCCAAGGAAAATAACCAATGCATCTACACATACCATCACAATAACAGTTGCTGAAGGTTTGCACCTTTATTTTGCCCTTCTTAACTTACCATAAGACGACTGGCAGAAGCCTAGACAAAAAAGGTTGATGTGGTCAAATTAGAAACTACCGAATCCCATCTGATAGAGACAGCACGTTCACTGAGAATAATGACAGACATGAATATTTCTGTAAGCATTGTAGAATGGATAGAATCTTGCATGTAGAATTCTACATTTCAACTTCAGTAATACATCCAATTAATAAGCATGCCAGCAACCATCAAGAATACACGTTATAAAGTCGGATGCCCAGATCCCTCTCTCTTTCCAACAACTGATATAGTTTCAGTTCTACTGCCGCACCATGAACTAATCAGAAGACATTTCTAATGCTTCAGAAATTCTCTCCTGTTTACCTCTTGTGATATTTAAGAGGCACAGGCAATAGTCAAATTATTATCAGCAAGTACATACACGCTCAGCATAACATTTTAATTGTCCAACTTTAAGGGATCCTGAACCAAAATAAGAAAATGAGAAAGTAAAATTGTGATCCTTGATCATGTTAACTGTGCTTGTTATTCATCAAAGCACTCCGTACTACATATCAAGAATGCACAAAAACTGAACAAAAGATTCGCTTTTGTAAAGGTTGTAGGTATGTCACCCATTGTAAAAGGCTGGGCAACAAAATTACAAGAGCAGAGTGAGAGAGCTACATCTATGCAAGACAGACCAAGAAAATCCCTTTTGAGTTCCAAGAGAGTGGAATTCTCGTATTTCTTCTCATCTAGCATGGATGGAATAATGGCGACCTCTTGTGCAACAGTGACATCTATTCCATGCATCACCATGATCAAAAAGCTCATGTATAATTCTGTTAACCATCAGTAAAGTTTGTATTTTGAATCACTGGCAGACTTTTATGTCAAAGCCATTAATCAGAAACCCAAATGCTGCAGTGTGTCACATAAGGTACTCCAAAAGAATGAATGTGACAGTTGGTCTCGCCCCAAGGTGGATTCTATATAATACGGACTAGAACTTATGCACGAGCCGCCGCCGCCCTTGCTCTAGCTACAGACTTCTCATATAGCTCCTCATACTGTGCAGCTGACGAATCCCAGCTGAAATCCATTCTCATGTCATTCTGAACAAGTTGTTGCCAGCCAACAGGATTTTTCATGTAGTAACTGAATGCCCGTTCCAGGGCACCACTTAGGCCCTACAAGTGTGTGCAGTAGTTAATTCAGAAAATGAACAACAAATCTTTGGCTGATAACAAATTTTCAAAGGAGTAAACAGATAAAAATATATAAAATCCTGAATTTGCGAACAAATCATGCTAGCTCCTGGCACAATGGGCCAAACAATGGTGCATACCTGCTCATCTGGCGTCATAAATGTAAAGCCATTTCGATATTGTACTGGAATTGTATCATCATCAACATCAAAAACACTGCAAGAAATAGTTGATAGAGAGAGAACCAATGAATTAGTTAAACAAATCCTGTTACATTGTGAAATTTACATAAAAATGCTAAATTGACTGCCCACCTATCAGTCAGTCCACCAGTTTTCCTCACAATTGGCACAGCACCATATCTCATAGCTATCATCTGTAAACATCAGAGAACTTAAAGTTTTAAAATCTAATAATAAAGAACAGTACCCATCTATATATAATGAATTTTGTAGTTTCCACTTCTTCATTAATTTCCTCAAAAATGTATCCATAGTTAAAGATGTATCCATTAATCCGGAACAAAAGACTCATAATATGAATGATGATATGGAACAGCATTCTTCCATGTACACAAGAATACTTCCACCTCCATACTATGACAATGATGACAATGATGCCAGGACTGTCAAAGCCAATTGTAGTGATGATGCTTAAATGATTTACATAGTTCAGGTGAATGAGAAGAGAATAAAACCTGAGTAAGGCCACAAGGCTCGAACATTGATGGAATCACAAACATGTCAGATGCTGCATAGATTGTGTGTGAAAGAGCATCATCATATTTCAATAGCAATCGAACATGAGGGTGATTCTGGAAATGGTTTGCAATACCCTCAAACTCCCTCTGCAAAGAAAATTCAACTGATCAGACTAATGTTTGCAATGATACTCTTCTGAAGTGCAAAGAATTTAACTTAAATGACTTGTACCACCAGAAATTATTAAAACTATCACAATATACTCAGATAGTCAGAAGTATTTTTTTAGCCAGGAGTATACTTTCTAGTATGCAAGATATAACTAATCAGGTAAATGAAGGAACAGGTTAGCAACTGAACTCATAGCATGGATACATTGATTTTTCCATATATGAAACCCAACCCACCCCTGCCCACCAACAAAAAAAAAAAAGAAGAAGAAAAAGAAGCATAAATGAGTTGGTTCACAGTCGAAACAAATCATCCATGCTAGAGTAGGTACCAAAAACTTTAGTCCTCTCAAAATGTCTACTTACTTGGAAATAATCAATTTAGTTACAGAAAATGATAAGAAAACTCTTTTTCTAGATCTTTAAGCCCTTAAATATCTGAAAATATGTTATACCTAAAATATTTTTAAAGAGTATAAGCATAATTTGCTTCCCAACTATTTGCTATTTAATATCTGGGATCTTCATAAATGTGCATGAATTGCTAATGGTGATCCCAAACAGCATATATGGATGCTAATAGCAATGAGATATACTTGATTTCCAATCCATGGGTGAACTTGCCGAATCACCATTACATTGTAGACATGATGCCCTAACTAAGAGCATTTTGTAGGTATCAAAGGATATGAATTACAATAGATAAATTAATTATCATGACAAGCAGTTGTTAACTAGAATAAATTGCCAGCAACACATTGTATAATGCTTATATGTAAGATTTATCTATGTTTTAACAATATCAACAGTCTGCGTTAAGATTTGTATTGACATTTATCAAAGTGTCATGATTCAATAAGTTTATCCCAAACACACCAACCTTATATATGCAAGGGGTCAATTTTAGTTAGGGTGTAACTGGGAGTTGCTTGACCTGGGTCTGGTCGAGTTTGATTTGAAATTAATTCAAGCTCAAAATTTGAGAATCAAACTTGATTTTTTAAAATACTATTTCTAGCTTAATTCAAACATAATTTTGAAGTGAACCGAACACGGTCCTAATTGATCAGCTTGAAAATCCTAAATCAAGTCAGAAATCAGTCCAAGTTTGAACCAAGTTCAGCTCAAGATCAAATTCAAGCTTGATTTCAGGATTGCATCAAATCTAAATTAACATTTAATGGATTCAAAATTAATAAATATTCCTATCAAAAAATAAATAAATAAATATTCAAGCTTGAAACAACTCTAATAATATGGAATGGACCATTGGGTATAAGATCCAATGAGGCAGTTTGCCTCACCAATGGTGGCGAGTGCAACTGCATGCGAATGGTGATTGTGTATGGCACATATCCATTTGATGAGTGCACCCTGTGATCATTGTGCATTTGTGGGTGGCAAGCTAATCAAGCCAAGCTTGATCGAGCTGGGTATTTTTGGCTCTGATTCAAGCTTGGCTCATTTGACTTTAAACTGTGCTTTTTTCATGCCAAGCTTGAGCTGTTCAGATCATTTGCCACTCCTAGTTTAGTTAATAAACTATCAGCATAAAATGTGATAGTTTTACCAGTGAACTGGTATAATCTCATCCCAAAAGAATATCTGGCTGATACAACCAATAAATAGCCAATACAACTGGAAAGGCTGGTCGATTCGTTAATGTCCAAATTAGAGGGCGGCCTAGTGCACAAGGCTCCTGCCATTGCAGAATCTGTCGAGGGTCAGCCTTACCCCTGCATGTAGAGAGGCTGATTCAGGTTCTTGAACCCATGACCTCTAGTTCATACTGGACCAAGCTTATCATTGCACCAAGACTCACCCTCTTAGCAATGTCCAAATTAAGGACAGAAAATCTATATAGATGACAATAAGGAACTTATACTGTTTCGGTCTCTTTATGCTAACACTGAATAAAAAG